>VRLP01008115.1:0-18179 GCA_009660295.1 Lophius piscatorius
TGGACTGTTTCACTGTGTGAACCTGGACTGTTTCACTGTGTGAACCTGGACTGTTTCACTGTGTGAACCTGGACTGTTTCACTGTGTGAACCTGGACTGTTTCTGTGCAGAGGCTCCTGCGGCACCCAGAGCTCAGCAACAGTCAGCTCCTGGCAGACTTCCTGTCTCCTTACAGCATGGAGTCTCAGTTTCTGGACAGGATGCTGCCTGATGTGAATCTGGGTACGTTCTCCCCTCTAGAAGTATTCAGGTGAACTTCCTCCTCCTCTTCCTCCTCCTGCTGTAGAGGACCTACGGGCAGCTGCCACATTAACAGAGTCTCTATTTTACAGGAAAGATTTTCAAGTCCGTACCAGGGAAGCTGATAAAAGAGGTGAGTCCCACATGGTTCTTGTTCTCCTTCGTTCCTGGAAAATAAAGATTTAGAACGACGATAAAACTCCTGACTGAACACGTCTATGACGTCTCATCTTAACGGAGGCACAGCTGTAGTCCCTGTATCTTTGGGTGTTTCGTTTTCTTTTGAGAAACGGACATCAAAGAATAAGAAACAAGGTTATTTGATTTTACTTTTAATATGAAAAGAAGAACAAATTTTTTTTTTTTTTCAAATTTGTCAGGTTTTTTGGGTAAAAAAAAAAAAGAAAAGACAAATGTTCAGTTCTTTATTTGTTACGTGTTGTAAGTGACGTGGAAACAGCTTCTTAAAGTTGAACCTGAACGGATAAACCAAACATCACCGTAGAGGAAGATGAGATAAATACAACAAACGGGACGAGTTCTTGAGTAGCAGCGTCAGATTGTAACGGTCCTGCTGAAGGTCAGAGCTTTGGAGGTTCTGATCCTGGGAAATAGGGCGGGAATCTTGGCTAATGTCTGGGTCTGAGTTCCCAGCAGGACGCCGGTCCTTCTGTGTGTGCCGGCACTCGTTCTGACATGAACCCGTCTGTTTCCAGAGAGGCCAGAACCTGGAGCCTTTCATCCAATCCTTCTTCAACTCCTGCGAGTCGCCCAAACCCAAACCCAGCCGACCTGAGCTGACCATCCTCAGCCCATCTGTGGAGAACAACAAGAAGGTAAAACAGGAAGAAGATCTCAAAACTTCTATAATTTCTTACCTTTTTGTGACAAACCCTGTAAACGGTTATTACTTATTATTATTATTACTATTTATCTTCAGGACCCTTTCCTCTCAGGCTGTTTATAAATCCATCCTTCATCGGTCCTGCTTCTCCAGGAAGACAGTTCTGATCAATGAGAGCAAACATGTAAAGTCTGACTCCAGTGAAAAAGGCTGTTTCCTCCAGATACATTTCTCAGTCTTAACTGGTTTAAACTGGTTCCTCCAGCAGACGGACTGACCAACCTGTCGGGACATCAAAGCTGCTGCTCCTGACAATCTGAACTCTGTGTTACAGTCGAGTCTACTTCACTGAATGTGAACGTGTGTGGACTACTGGACTGTAAGAGGTCTGGAGAAGGTGGACTACTGGACTGTTAGTGGTCAGTAGACCAGCTGTAGTCCGGGGACTGTGAGGGTGACACCAAAAATCTGGTGGTCCGTATTTTACCAGTAAAATCATCAGCATCGAGTCTCCTACCTGATTGGCCCATGAGTTTCAGTTATTACCTTCCATGACCTGATTGTTTTTGCTGACCTGTTGAATCACGTGTTTTTGGTGGACGATGTTTCTCTCGGTTCTGCAGCTCTTCACTGACCTCTTCAGGAACAACGCGGGCCTGTCCACCAGTCTTGAGAGGAAACTTGACCAGGACACGGAGGAGACGGTGGCTGTCGACGGCATGTATGACTACATGCTGTACTTCGGTAGGTGACGTTCACCGGACTGAGGTAGAACCCCGTCACACGGCACCTTGTTATTGACCTAAGAAGTTTAAAGAGTGGAACCACAGAGTTCCTTCCAGCAGATGCGAGAGAGAGAGAGATGAGTAGCCTTCCTGAAACAACGGAGAAATAAGGTGGTAGAAAGAGAAAAGATAGAAGTGAAGGAGTTAAGGAGTGATGTGAAACTACCAGCATGCTACATGATGTTAGCTCTCCGGCTTCTCAGCCCCCTGAACCACAGTCAGGAGATCTTTGGTGTACTAGCTCTGGTTAAGCGCGGTGGGCTGGAGTCCGGACCACTCTCTATTTTTAACAGCAAGGAAAAATCCACTGCTTCAGAGCGGCTCTCTGGCTGCTGTGGCTACACAGGTATCAACGAACTACAACACCCACAATCCCCCTTGTCACAGGTGCACAATGCCCCTAAGGCCACATTCTTCTATGGCCAGACCCGCCCACAGAGAGAAAACGCTGTGGGATCGTTGTACTTCAGAGATGAGATCTGATAGACGTCTTTATGCCATTAAAGTCCTGCTTCATTGTGCTCTTCAGGTCGCTTGGTGTTCCACATGCCGGACTGGCTGCACCACATCTTGGCCGCCGGCAGGATCCTGTTCAAGAACACGTTTGAGGCCTACATGGACCAGTACATGCAGTCCAAACTGGATCAGATCCTGCAGGAGCACCGCCTGGTGTCGCTCATCACGCAGCTCCGAGGTATAGATGGTTCTAAACAGGATGTCCAGATGGAACATGTGTTTCCACTGATGTTTGTCTCTCTATCTGCGTCAGCGCCTCAGGGTCGCAGAGATTGATGGTTTTGCCTCCACTGGTTTGAATTGGATTGTGACTTCTTCCTGCAGACGCTGTGTTCTGTGAGAGCGGCGAGGAGAGAACCTCAGAGGACAAAACCCTGAGAGCCAAGCAGACTTTTGAGGACATGATGAAGTACTTGCCAGGTCCGTGTCATTCATCCTTCCTGCTTTCTTTCAACAACATCTCAATGACTTCTGAGCATTAAGATTCCCTTCAACTTGGTATCTGGACAGGTTTTGATTAAATCCTGGTTTAGTTTGGGGTTAATTCTAGCTGGTTCCAGATTTTGTTTTGGGCGGGATAATTGTTAGGGTTCAGTGGGGGGTATCATTGTTGGATCTGTAGAGTCTTAGGTCTCATAGCTGAGGTTAACAAAGCAGCAGCAGATGGTTTCATGCAAGAAGAAGCTCCACAGATGAGATGTTCGCTCTGAGAGTGAAGAGAAGGTCAGAAGGAGTCGCATTAAGTCTCTGTGGCTTCAGAGGAAGCCTAGGACAGAGTGGTGTGGGGGGAATTTTGCATGAGGAGGTCTGGAGGGACAGGAAGTATGTTAAAGTGGTCCAGGATATGTTTGAGAGCAGCATGACGGCGGTGAGGTGAGCAGGAGGAGTGACTGATGGGTTCAAGGTGGAGGTGGGACTGCATCAAGGATGGGCTCTGAGCCCCTTCTTGTTTGCTGTGGTGATGGACAGACTGACAGAGGAGGTCAGCAGGAGTCTCCATGGACTATGATGTTCGTGGAGGACATTGTGATCTGTAGTGAGAGCAGGTGGAGGAGAATCTGGAGAGGTGGAGGTATGCGCTGGAGTGAAGAGGGATGAAGGTCAGTGGCAGCGAGACCGAATACATGTGTGTGAATGAAACGGAGGCAGGAGGAGGTGAGGATGGAGGAGTAGAGATGCAGAGATGCAGGAGTTTAAGTACTTGGGCTCAACGGTTCAGATCAAGGGGGAGTATGGAGAAGAGTGTGAGGAGTTATCTGTGACAGAAGAGGAATCATTCAGGGTTTTTTCTGTTTGGTTCTGACCTCAGAGTTTGTGGTGAAGCTCATTGGCGACGAGGCAAAACACGAAGGAATCCGTCTCCTGTTTGACGGTTTGCAGCAGCCGCTCCTCAACAAGCAGGTAAGACCAGCAGCACCTGCGATCAGAACCACCAGGTCGGACCTCAGAGATGCTGGGTCGTGGATGGTGCCTTTAGTTATTTCTCTTGTTTCTACGGTTACGATCGAACCAACGTTCACTCTGTGGTTGAATTAGTCTCAGATGAAAGTTTCCAGAAGAATCTTCTCATCAAACCCACATGCTGTGTACCGTAGAGGTTCCTGTTTACATCTGGGAAGTTTGAAGCCTTTTATGTCTTTATGTCCCCACCAGAGAGAGCATTCAGGGTTAAGAGGAGATTCTATCCTCAATCCCTCAAAAACAGCAGAACAGAATTCCATGAAATGTTTCACATGCTTTGTTAAAGTCTTCATCCCCGAAATGATTCTACTCCCTTTTATTCTTTTTACGGCTTTGGCACATTCATCTTTTTTACACAGACTTTGAAGCCGGGCCCTTGGCGCCGTTCCTCCACCCATCTGCTCGGCATAAATGCAGCGGAGGTAGTAACAGATGGGAAATAGACACAAGAGTAAATGTGAGGCGTAAAGGCGGAGACAAGCTGTCGGATCACATACCAGACGACCAGAACCACACGCCTGCTGCTCATGATGCTACGAGGAACTATTTTGTTCACACGTTGAGTTTCTGACTTATAGGATCCTAAAATTCCCCCTAAAAACACAGAACCTCTAGAAAACAGAAGCCGGGTCCATCAGTCAGGTTTTTCTCCTCTGTGGGTTTCAGTCGGACAACTGTGGAGCTCTGAGCCGCCTAACTTCATATTCTCTGTCTTCAGATGACGTACGTTCTGCTGGACATCGCCGTGTGGGAGCTCTTCCCAGAACTCCCCAAGGTAAACATCAGAGACAGCGATGGTGTCATCTCAAACCGACCCGTTCTGTCGAGTGTCGTATTACCCCGGCTTCTCTCCAGCGCACTGAAGGTCCGTGAGGATCTGAAGGCGTTGGCAGGAGGGAGGAGGGTGATACTAAACATCTGTCTCCTTGAATGAACTGTGCACAACCGCAGCAGGCGGACTATCAGAACCTCTTCCTTCTGGGTCCCAGGGCACCAGGGAAAGACTGAGCCTAACATTAGTTTAAGTTTAATGTATGAGGTTTTAAAAAGTCATAAATAAATAATATACATGTAATAATAATAAATCCTGGTCATGATACGACATTATAAAGATATCACAGTAGCATATTATCCATTCACAATATTATTCTGTTATGATCTTAATACAAGATTAAAACAAAACGATACTATCACGATTTAATCACGATGTTAACAAAGGTCGTACGAGTCACGTCTTCTTCTTTTATGTTTATACAAGTTTATATTATAAAATATTACAGGTGCCGGATCAGCCGCTCTGACACACGCGGTGTAAACGATCACCTAGCATGAGCGACCGCCGCTCCAAACGTCCCACAAGTAAATCAGAAAAACACAAAGCTCGCAATTTGTGACCGCAACAAGAACAAAATAATCTGTGGAAGAACAAACTCAATCTCACACTTCAAAATGAATCACCCCGAAGAACATCGCAAGTTTAGAAGTTAACGTTAGCAGAGCGGCTAAAGCTAGCGGGGGGCTCAGAACTCTGAACAAAGCCAACATAGAACATATAGCAGACTGAAGGAGGCGTACAGTTTTATTCTCATTTCTAAAGGTCGTAGAGTTGGTTTAAGGGCGGAGGTTAGCTTCATTTCAGCATGTTAGAATACAAACACAACGCCGACTAGCCTTACTTCCACTGTAATCCTTCAAAATTAATTTGTCCTTATGATTTTTAAATTTTAAAGGAAAAGAAAAATCGGTATCGGCGGTCAGACTTTTATCAGTGCGTCTTTATAAAATCTGCTTTGCACCGAATCAGTTATCGTGTCGATGTTTCCTCCTTAGGGGGCGAGGGAAGCATGAAGCAGACAGCGCCATGGTAACCACGCATCCTCCAGCTGACGGACGTTCAGTACTCCATTACTTCTAGAACCGGAACCGACTGTTCACTCCAATGTATATGAACACACTAATAAAGATTTCTATTTATTGAATCCACCACAGAAAAACTCTGGTTCATTATTTGTTCTGTTCCTGAACGGCTCCAGGCGAAGGAAGGGTTTCAGAACACAGATCGGATCTTTACTGATTACCCAGACCTGGATCAGAACATTGGTGAGCTCCTGGACAGGCTGCGGTTCTACTTGGTGGCGTCTGATGCAGCAGTACAGAACATCCCAGAGGTTCTCAGATGGGTTCAGGTCCTGAAGACCAGTCACTGGCATCAAAACCTTCATCCTCCAGGAACCGCCTACACACTGACCACTTGAGGCCGGGCCTTGTTAAGGACCAGGATGAACACAGGGTCCACTGCACCAGTGTGAGGTCTGAGGGTTTCATCAAGGTACCGCTGGCGAACACCTGGAGGTCTGTGAGACCCTCCAAGGATCTGCCTCCCCAGACCATCAATGACCCACCACCAAACCTGTCCTGCTGGATGATGTTTCAGGCAGCAGAACCTTCACCACGGCACCTGCAGACTCTTTCACGTCCGTCAGAACCTGCTCTCATCTGTGAGGGGAACGAGGCACCAATGGAGAACCTGCCCTTCCTGCCGTCTCTGGTGAACATCAGTCCAGCTTTATGGTGCTGGGCTGTGAGCTCGGGTCCAATAGAGGACCCCCTCATGCCACCCTCTTGGAGTCTGGTTCCGACAGTCTGGTCAGAACCATCACAGCCGTAGCTGCTGGAGGTCATCTTGTAGTTTCTCCTGGTCCTCCTCACACTGAAAAGCCGATACCGGTCCTTCAGCTTGGTTGTTGTTCTTTTACGGTCCTGTTCAGCTCTCCTGGTGTACCGGCCCGTCTCCTGGTACCTCCTTCATGCTCCTGAGACGTTCTTGGAGACACGGACAAGTTTTCTCCTCCTGTCCACCTGGTGGCGCTATCATCAGAACCAAAGCAGCAGAACCTGTTCCACAGTGTTCTGATCCCTGACTGGACAGAATGATCTCCCAGAAGTTTAACCGACTCGACAGACGATGAAGTTCCTACAGTCACTGAGGAAGAACAGCTGGACATCGGGACAGAATTTATCATCCAGATCTCCAACTGTTTCCAATAAATGAAACATCTGGTCCATGGGCCCAGCAGAACGACACATTCCACCACTTCTCTTCTCAGAGTCGATGTCTTTCTTCTTCAGCTGTAATACAGAAGACGTACGGACGTTTAACGCCGTTACAGTTAAAGGATTAAAGGAGTCGTGGAGGACAAACGTTATGAGACCCGATCGTCTCTGCCAACGGGACGAGGGAAATAACTAGTTCAGTCCAGGTTCATACAGTGAACCGGTCCAGGTTCATGCTCCCCTATTAAAAGAAATCCCTCTAATAGTAAATGCCCCAGGCTTGGCTCCTCCCCCTGCCACTTGTCCAATCAGGAAAAAGACTTTAAGAGCGTTTCCTGTGTCCTTTGATCAGAGGAAGGTAAGCTGAACAGTTACCATCACTTACACACTTATCCAAGAAGGGTGATTAATTGTCTTAACTCCCCTCATATGAGGGGGGGAGGTTCCTGTCACATAACTTTGATTAGAGTCACCTGTCTGTCTTCTGATTAGAACTGCTGCTGTTTTGTCCAGCGTCACTGTTGGTCGTGCAGTTAGTCGCAAATGATTGTTTTTAATGTCAAGGGGCCAACTATCAGTTTATTTGTCTGTTAGATTTGTTGAGCTGAGGTCCAGTCTCTAGGGGGAGGCTAGTCACACTGGGTGGGGGCCCCTCACTGTTGGCTGTGTTCAGGCACTGGGACGTACTTGTGGTTCACCCAAATTAGTGTGTTTTCCCCAGGTGAGTATATGGTAACACACCCATTTGTGGTTTTGATGGTCGCAGCCATTCAGGTTTCTTTTCACTTCCCCTTGAATAGTTTTATAATTTTAGCTAATACATGTTTAGGTGGTGCCAGATTTTATATTTGACATATAATAAAAAAGACTTGTGTTTTATAATTCAAATGCATTGTTTGTTTTTAAATCTGCTTTATGTAAATACCATCTACTTTATTGTGAAACTCTGTGACTCGGCCCTTCAACTAATGAACTTGTGTGTTTGAAGTTATTCAAAAAAATTAATCCTCGTTATAATCCCCCTTTCCTGGGGGTGAAACTCCCCAGGTGGCGTTATTGGTTCTTCTTAGGTAATCCAAAAATAAACCTAACCTCTGATCTTCGTTTCCATTTATTTCCTCAAACCGACTCAGAGTATTAAACTGAGAAATAGTCACTCATTTATATTATCCTTTTTTTTTTGTGGCACAAATGGACTCTAAACGTGATTTTCATCTACACCGGCTCAGCTGCAGCTTCTCACACAAACACCATGGAAGGAGTTCATGGAGGTTCTCTGGGTGGATCTACAGGACTCCAATCTAAAGCAGATGCTTTCTGGACTAAATGTTCCTCAGCTCGCGTTTCCTCCCCCCAAGAATGTGGGTCCAACCATAAAGTAAGAGTGTGTGTGTGTGTGTGTTACGACCACGTTGTCTCTCTTCTCCAAATCGTCCCAAACAGCCCCTCCCTCGTTCAGCAAAAACCTCCACGATTGGGAGAAAATCAAGTCTGCACGACCGCCGGCCATCGTCCTTCCATCGGTGAGCTGGATGCGGGGCGCCGAGGTCATGACAGAGTGGGTCTGCGCCGCGAGAAACGCACCAGAATCAGAACCTGCTGATCATCTTCATATCATGAACCAGCAACCAGCCTTCTTCCCACCCTCCAACTCATCAGTCCGGTTGGTTGATTAGTTGGATAAATGGATGTGTAGTTACATATTAGATTTTTGAGAGCATGTGGGCGATTGCGATTGATTGACAGCTGTCAGGTTTCCCGAGAAGATGCTGAGATCCACAGACGACCTCCTGAGTGTCTCTGAAGATTAAACCTTCAACACCAGGAAATTAAATAGAATGAAATAGAGGTTAAAAATGACCTTTATTGATTATCTGGTTCTGGGTCCAGTCTTCCTGTTTGGTTCTAAACGCTCCCACACAGAACCCACAGCAGCGCCAGTAGAAGCAGCGGCGCTGATGGGCCACCCAGTCCAGAGGCTGAGTTGTAGATCTTGATGCGTCCTTCTACGGGCGTATAAACGTTCTCTCTCTGCGTGATGTAGTTGGAGATGACCGTGATGTCCAAATCGCCTGGAGGAAAGCAGGAAGTAAGAGTCACGTCTCGCCAAAATAAAAGCTTCCACACATCCTTCTCCTCACCGCTGTTGTGTTTGATCATGTCCTGTTCGATGAAGCTGTATCCGTCTCCGCCCTCTACCATGTAGGACGGCATCAACACCGCGTACGCCGTCTCCTCCTCCACCTCTTCGTAGCGAGGGACTCGACAGTCGGTGCAGAGGATGCTGAGGCTCTTCAGGCGACTCCCCGCGGGTTTGGACAGATCAAACTCTACGTGGAATCCTGTAGGACACACGATCCATTTGGGTTATCCACCAGAACACGTCTTCACAAAAAGAATTAAAACCTTCAGAATCTGAGAGTTTTGTCAACTCTGCACTAGCTGTTGGATCTGGTCTGGTTCTGATTCCGACCCGCTGGGACTCCACTTAAACATTTCTTCCGGTTTTGGGCCGCCCCGGTGGTCTTAGTGGTCAAATATCTCTGAGTGACATTTCAAACAACAGGTTTCCTAGAGGATCAAAACGCCTCTGGGCAGAACCCCAGCCTGACCGACCAGGGACCCGCCATCAGAGGGCGCCGGCCGCTTTACTTATTATAATAATAATAATAATAATAATAATAACAACAATACATTTCATTTATAATGCACTTTACATTTGGATCAAATCTCAAAGTGCTAATACTTGTACTTGCATCAAGTACTGTGGTATTTATACGTTTCCCCGAGTCGGAACCTTTGAACTCATCGGTAACCTGAAACATCCAGACCCGTTCTGGTCCTGATGGAGATCCGCTGACCTGCTCAAGGTCAGGGAAAAATGAAGTTACCTGAAACCTGCAGGAATTCTCCGGTGCTCTGGCCGTACCGCCTCACGGAGAACTCAAAGACTTTCCTCAGACTGGATCCCTTCAGCTGGACCAGGTCGAAGGTGGTTCCGAAAGGCATGACAGCGATCAGGTCCTCCATGGTAATGGAACCTGCTCCATCAAACATACGTCACACGTCTGTTTCTTTCTCTGACCCAAACCATCTGAACGTTGTCCTGGAATGTTCTGGTGACCCACCGTCTCTGCTGCGCTCATCGATGGAGCTCCGGACGCCGCCTCCGTTGTAGATGGCGGCGCTGACGTGGTTCCATTGAGCATCATTCGAGGCTCTGATGTTGTTGCTGACCTGAATGAGAAGCAGAGTCCATCAGTCAGTTCTGGGTCGAGACAGCCTTCCTGATACCTTCAGTACCCACCGGGAAGCTCAACAGGAGGGACGGCTGTTTTTGGACCGACCTAAACCACAATGTTCGCAGAGAAGTTCTCTTGATGGACAAGTCTGCAGGATCACGGCGGAAACGGAAATGCGGGAACCGGTTGATTTTACAAACGCGACATAGAAACTAGGAGGAAAGAAAACTGGGGGAAACTACCAGAACAGACGGATCTCAGATTCACCAGTGAGTCAGGCCTTCATCTCAGCTCCTGCTGTCTCGCCTTCATCAGCTGAGATCAAGACATTTATAGCAGGTGCTTTTCAGTGAACCTTTGATGTCCCCATATGAACATCAAAGGATAAAAGGCTAAAAGCAAGTGGAGAAGGGACAACAGACGGACAGGAAGTGCTTTGCAGTTGGCACAAACGTAGAACCTTTGGTGGTTTTCCAACATGGAGGAAACCCCAGGTCAGACCCAGAACCCACTGCTGAGTTTCTTTCTCTCCTCTATCTCCAGGTTCTTGTTGAAATGTTGGGTCTCTGTAGAAAAAAAGATCTCCGGATCGGATCTTTCGGGAACGTTTGTTGTGATTTGGCGCAACATTAATAAAATGATTGATAAACATCTTCATCCTCAAGAACTGTGAGGACATGAAGAAGATCAAGAAAGACTCTCCAGGTTCTGTGGGATCTGGGTCGTACATGCTGAGCTGTATGCTTTCTGGATGTTTAGGACATTCCCAGAATATATGTAAGGAGTTTCCTCCTTTGAGCCACACCGTCTCTTATCAGCAGAACCAGAACCAGAACCTTCCTCTGAAATCCCCCTTCCTTTTCCATTTTTTCTTTGATCTTTACAGTGTTTCCAGGAGAACATGGTCTCCTTTAGAGATGGAGTTTTTTGGCGGTCTAACTACAGGCTGACTTCAGGATCTTACAGAGTTATAATTCTGATTGAAGTAATGTCTTCTCCCCTCCTTCTGGACCGTGTTTGTAGGTGAAAAGTATCAGACGTAGGGAGTTAGTCTCCCTCGAACCTTTTACCTCCTCTGTTGGGACGAGACCCTGTATCAGCCCCCCCATCTGAACAGGCTCCACGTGTTCTGTAACACTTTCTGCCATATTATTATTGGATTGTAAGATTTATCCAAGAGTTTTTCATTTTCCCTGCTGGGGTTGAAGAATCTGAAGGAAAAATCTCAGGTTCAAACTCTTTATTCCACTTTATGATCATCAAGGCCAGGAGAGGAAGGAGATACAGATGAGAAAACATTTCCAGCGTTCTAACATTTAATGTGAAATAATGGAGGCTGTTCGTTCATCTTACTGTTTCCTGAGGAGCAGCTGCTCCTGACTGCAGGAACAGATACGAGGAGCGACGGTCGACTTTTATTGTGGCCGGAGAAAGAAACGGCTAAATTCGACTTTTACCAGGAGTTATTTAAAGTTCCTTTTTGTTGATTTAAAAACCGACTGATTTTAGACGTAAAGGAATAACTTTAGTTTTAGAATAACTGAATAAAAGGAGAGAAAAAACGAGTTTATGCTGCTGTGTTTAGAATTGTAGCTGTATTCTGATTATTTTCTGTTCCTTTGGCTCGTTCAGAATAAATAAAATGAGGAAACCAAAGAAGAATAAAATTGTCCTAATCCCTCAGAATAAACATGGAGGGTTTCGGTGCTGTTTGGCCCCGATGTGGACCCCCTCTGTGATGGAGCGTGAGACCGCGGCTGTGAAGCACAGCATTAGTAGAAGAATAACATTCCTCCTCTCTCTGAGTCGTGTTCTGTCGGATCCCTGCTTTCCGCCCGTCCCACTCCCTCACCTGGTTGGCACTGACCTCTACTGGCAGTGATAATCTGGGGGGAACCATCGGGTTTTTGTTCAGGCTCAAACAGGAAATGAGGTTCCGTCCGTGGAAGTCCTCCTCCTTTGTCGTGACTTATAGTTTTAAAGTCTTCTGTCAAATGTATTCCTAAATGTTCTAAGGTCTCAGCTTCCCACCGGACTTCATATTCCTCCTCTAAAATCTACAGAACTCCAACATTGGGCGAAGAGTCTAGATTTTTGAGGTGGATCTCTCATGCAGCAGGTTTTGGTCGGAGGCGTTACCATGGCGTCACAGATCAGGTTTCCCATGTTACATTCCCGGAATCGACACTCCACGCTGGTCCCGTTCAGGAAGACCTGAGTCTTTCCCACCACCTGAGCCGAGAAGTTGGCCAGATTCCTTTTCCACTTCTCCACTTCAGCAAGGATTTCTGGATCTGGAGAAGAGATTTTGGTCTTAGTTAGAAAAACTGATCCTAAAGTACCGTCTCCTTTGATCCTAGTGGGTTTCAAAAGGGTTCTGCCGAGGGGGTTAGGTTTTAACTCCTGTCCTCTGGTGGATTGGTTCCTCACGTTTCAAGTACCAAAGTTCACAAAATGTTGGAGAAGGGTTCAACTGGAGCGGCGGACAGAACCAGTAGATGTCGCTGTGGATCGGGTCAAAGGGACAGAATAAGGAGGATTCTCCTCTTAAAGCTGCAGATCGGATTCCTTCCAACACTTTGACTAATTATGCAAAAACTAACGAGCTGCTGCCACAGAAGTTTGTGGGTCAAAGGTCGGGCAGGGTGAACATGTTTGAGGTTGTGGACCTTGGTGGAGGTAAGGTTAGGTTTTTCTGTCTCAGACTCAACTGTATCGGATCTTCAAACTAAATTTAACATCAAACAACTGGAGGAAATACAAGTGGAGCCACATTAGAGGGTTTGAGCAGGAACTGATCTCCTCAGGTCCACCACAGCATCTCAGCGGAGTCCTGGGCCAGACTTTGACTAGAACCATCCAGATCATCTTGACAACGAGTCTTCACCATGCCCTTCTGGGGAGGTTCTCTATTGGTCCAGGTCATCTCTATGTGTAGATGATGTTTCTCATCTGTGGAGAACCAGAACCTTAGAAACATCTATGGAACCCATCCCAGACTGATGGATCTCACCCACCTTGGGGAATTTCTATTGATTTTGGGCATGGTGTGCTACTGGTGGGACCTAAGGGCGAATCTCCTGCTTCTGAAGACGGTCTACAGAGGGGATTGGTTTGGTTGTTTTTAGGATTTAGCTCTAAGGGGGCGGAGCCTTTTAAACTTTTGAACCACATTCGACATTGAGCAGAATATCTGGTGACCATAAACCAAGGCGCTTTGAGGACCAGGGTTCTTCTTACCTTGTTGGACGCTGCTGTCCAGTAGGATGGGGTTCCCTGTGGTCTTCACTACATTCCCCGCATCATCAAAGGTCACCTTCAGATGACCTAGATACTTTCCAAAGGCGTAGGCCTGAACCACAGGAACCTGCCGGCCGTCATCGGAGGTCACCATGAACGGATACGGACCAGCTGGGACTTCAGAGGAAGGAGGTGATCCTGGAGGATGAAGATTAGAGTCTGTGAATGTGAGGCTTGAAGCTGACGGTGAGGTGAGAAGATCCAGAGAGTTCAAACTGATGATTACTGACATTCTGTCTTAAAGAAGGGCGGCGCTGTAGTGAGGTCATCACCGCCAACCATGATGTGGATTCATGATCCGTGTGTCAGACAGAACCTCTCATCCTCTGCATTTAGGAACAAGACCGAACAGAGCAGAACCACCAGAGATCTTCACTGAGTATCCCACATGGGTTTGGCCCTAAGACCGTTTCTTGACAAGCTGGTTTCACCGGATCAAGTTCTTTCCTTCCAGCCCCCAGATCTGCTAGAGCCCTCAGGTCTGTACAAGTACATCAAGCTAACAAATAAAGTTGTTAGATTGATGTTCTTGAAAGGCCAAAGTTCAAACACGGAGCCGGTCCACTTAGAAGTCTAATAACTCACTTCCTGTGCGAAGGCTGCTAAGTAAAGCGCGCTAGCAGAGGTATTTCACAGACCGCACTGGTTTTGACTCGCTCGACCCAAGAACTAACTGAGAGAAGGTAGGAGGACCGAAACTCTGAGTGGGAAGGAACCGATTCTGCTGGGTGGAAACTATTAAATCACAGGGAGAAGTCGTCTACAGAGACGCGGAACCACATCCTGAACCGTGACTGATCAGACTTCATGTCAGACCCAAAGGGAAAGTCTGGACTCAGACAGAACACAAGACGCACAGAGGAGAACCTGGAGACCCGAGATAAAAAAAACCTGTTTACAGAAAATACTGGAACATTACTCAAATAAAATAAAACTTAAAAGATACATTCGATTCTTATTTTAACAATTATTCTATGTTCATTATTCGAGGTAAACATTGAAATATTCATCATCGAATTATCATTTATTATAAATAATAAATAATTCAATAAGATTTGTATATTTTCCCCATGAATAAATAACTTGTACGTCTTGTGGAGGTACATGTGATGTGATGAAGACTGCGTCCATGTTTGGCTCCTACCTGTATAGAGGAAGGTGTTGGTGTGACCTCCGATGACCACGTCCACGCCGCGGACCTTCTTGGCGATCTCCTGGTCCACCAGGAAGCCGGAGTGACCCAGAGCGATGATCTTCTTCACCCCCAGCGTCAGGAGTTTGTCCACGTGAGGCTGGAGGGAGGTCACCTCCTCGTGGAACTCCAGGTGTGGTCCTGCCGACAGGTGAGACGTAAATAAACATTTAAATATGCTTTACGTGATAAAAACAACTGAATTGAAGAATCACTGGAGATAGTTAAACAATTAAAGCACTACTATAAAAACATGGTAGCCTGGTAACCAGGTAATATACCACACCCACTGACAGGTAACCATGGTAACCAGGAGTAGATCAAATCTACTTCAGGAATTTGAGAAACATCAACCCAGAAACCATGACAGTTAGCACTTTGAGATTTGATCCAAATGTAAAGTGCATTATAAATTAAATGTATTATTATTATTATTATTATGACAGTCGACTTCCAGCATCTTCTTTTCTTCTTTCAAACTTTGTATCAGTAGATTCTGCTTCTGCAGAACTCTGCTTAGTAGATCAGTAGATTTCTACAATAACTCCCTGAGTCACATCCCGGATCGTCACGCCCCTGTAAAAACTAGAACAGTCACCTTCTCCCGCTCAGCCCCCTGGTTCACCAGCGAACTACGGGAAATGAAGGCAGCTGGGCGTGTCCTTGAGCGGCGTTTCAAGGCTTCAGGTCTCACTGTCCACAAGCTAGCCTTTCATGAACACCAAAAGGTCTACTCAAAGTCCCTTAGAGAGGCTCGGTCACTGTTCTACTCCAACATCATCAAAACCAGTCCTGGAAATTCTAAGCAGCTGTTTTCCTTAAACCACAAACTCCCCCACTTACAGAAATGACAGAGGAGCACTGTAATAATTTCATGGCTTTCTTCAAATCAAAAATTGACTCAATCCGTTCTGTCCTCCTGAAAACTAACATCTCTTCCATCAGTCCCCTGATCACCGCTGTAATAAATCAATCCCTCCAGACCGGCTTTGTTCCATCGGCCCTAAAAGCCGCCATAATCAGACCACTCCTCTAAAAAACCTACTCGCCATCCAGAACTTTTTACTAATTACTGCCCACCTCCAGGACCACCTCAACTACAACCACCTCTCTGAAACCTGTCAGTCTGGTTGTTAGTTAATACTAAATGCAACTATAATGTTCTGATAGTTATTTTTATCCCGTGACCCCAGGATGAGATAGAGAGTGATGCTGGGGAGAGGGATGTTTTTGGGGGAATCTGCTTTTCCTGCCGCCGTGGCCCGACACCGAATAGACGGAGGAAAGTGGAAGGATGGGTGGAGCGTGTTATTATAGCTGATATCATTGTTCTTGCTTTGCATGACTATCACCCCCCCTCCCTCCCTCGCCTTCGCCATCCCTCTGATGTTTGCGCCATACATGGAAATTGCATATATGCTGCAAAAGCTGGGGGAATAGATTCACTCAGGAAACCGTCCAGAAGACAAACCCGGAGACCAGAACCGTCCACTTACCAGGTTTGGACAGAGCAGATGTTTCACGTGACGTGTATCCCACAACGCCCACCTTCTCACTCCCAATAGTGAGGATCTTATACGGCAAGTAGGAGGTCCCAAACGTCGCCGCCAGAGTCTCATCTGATTTGATGTTGGCGCTGAGAACGGGAAACTGGACCTGCTCCAAGAACGGCTTCATCAGTCCCTCCACGCCGTTGTCAAACTCATGGTTCCCAAAAACCTGAAAGACATGAAGCAAACAGTGAAAATTACTCACTGTAAATACAACAACGCATTTAAAAAACACACTGCAAATACAACAACGCATTTAAAAAACACACTGCAAATACAACAACGCATTTAAAAACAAACTGCGAATACAATAACACATTAAGAAAACACACTGCAAAATACGAAAACACTGCGAATGTCGCCACACAAGTTAAAAGAAACGCTGCAAATACCACGACATTAAGAAAACCCGCTGCAAATACAGCAACACGACACATTAAGACAAGCCGCTGCAAACAGGACAACACATTGAGAAAACATATTGCAAATACAATAACATCACTTTATTAATGAGATTGTGATCACATGATTCATCTTAGATCATTTCAGAACACCACTGATGGAAAGCCGAGTCCAGTAAAGTGAGATTTGGCTTTTGCAGCACGTTTTCTGTCAGCCACCATAAAAAGGTTCTGACATCATTATATTCCAGAAAGATTTAAGTAAACAATCAATGAATTTGTTCAGAAACAAACTACTTAACTACTGCATCACAGTGGATAGAAATACCACAAAGTTCTTGTTCTTCTACACAGTTTCTGTGGGTCAGAACCAGGAGGACTCTCCATTTGGCCCAGATGGATAGAAATGGACCAAAAAGGGACAAAAGTGTGATTTGGACCCCAGAGATGGGTTTTGGCTGTAAAATACCCCCTATGTCCACTAGAGGGAGCGACATTCTTACACTACGACCACTGACTTTGGCATAAATCTATGGTTTCAGAGTCGAGCAATATGCAAAGTAAATAGTAGAAACTAGGTTTTAGCCCGATTCTGGACCTTCAGATGAGTAGGACAGAAATCCGTTATCCGAAATCCGCCGATGATCCGCCACAGGATGCCCTTCCTGAAGCAACTGTCCCTCTTTGATAAGGATTTGGACCGGCGCCAGAGAACACTGGCATGAATTGCCGGAACATTACAATAAGAAAGGGTTTGTATTAAAATTCACAGCACAATCTATCTGAACAAAATAAAATAAAATAAATGTCTTGGTTCCATCTGAAAGTAGTAGTTAATAAATAAATGTAGTCAATGAATCAGACTCTCCTTCTCCACCAGTACGTCTCACTCCAGCGCCTGACAGAAGTGAGGAGGAAATGTTGAAGTTCTCATTGGACCAACTCCGTGTCAGTCTTGTATTCTGGTTGTTGATTGGTCAGGGAGGATGTCCTCCCTTCGAGCATCAAGTTTGAGTTTTGGCCAACAGCAGATCAGCATTAGAAAAAGAAGCAGATTGAAATCAAGAAAATAGATCTACTAGATCTATTTAGATCCACGTCCAACATGTAACAACCAAATATTTAGGAAACAAAGAAGGTTTGGAATCAGTGGAATAATATCTAGTAGATCTAGTTCTTAATGGATCTACGAGATTAAGTTGATAATCCATCAACTTAATCTAGGGAAATGAGGTTGATTTCACACACACACACATACACGCACACACACACACGTACACACACACACACACACGCACACACACACACACATGTACACACACACACATACGGGTTTTTATCACATCGTGGGGACACACTTCTGGGTGCAGCCTGCTGGGATCCACCCTTTCTAAAGGTACTAAAAATATGATTTTAACTGCTAAAATCATGATAATTTTTTTTAAATACATAAATCACTTAAAAAATTGATAACTCTCAAATAAATTTCAAACCTGAATTTTTGAGCCAGATGAGGACACTTCCTGACTTTTTGATCACAAAGGGGACCTAACCATGTAATAACCTATTGTTATGCAAACTTTGACACAGAACA
>VRLP01008116.1:0-10000 GCA_009660295.1 Lophius piscatorius
TGTGTTTATATATGTGAGTGTGTGAGTTTCTATATGAGTGTGTATATATGTGAGAGTGTATATGTGATTGTGTGTTTATATATGTGAGAGTGTGTTTATATATGTGAGTGTGTGAGTTTCTATATGAGTGTGTATATATGTGAGTGTGTGTTTATATATGTGAGTGTGTGAGTTTCTATATGAGTGTGTATATATGTGAGTGTGAGTTTCTATATGAGTGTGTATATATGTGAGTGTGTGTTTATATATGTGAGTGTGTGAGTTTCTATATGAGTGTGTATATATGTGAGTGTGAGTTTCTATATGAGTGTGTATATATGTGAGTGTGTGTTTATATATGTGAGTGTGTGAGTTTCTATATGAGTGTGTATATATGTGAGTGTGAGTTTCTATATGAGTGTGTATATATGTGAGTGTGTGTTTATATATGTGAGTGTGTGAGTTTCTATATGAGTGTGTATATATGTGAGTGTGAGTTTCTATATGAGTGTGTATATATGTGAGTGTGTGTTTATATATGTGAGTGTGTGAGTTTCTATATGAGTGTGTATATATGTGAGTGTGAGTTTCTATATGAGTGTGTATATATGTGAGTGTGAGTTTCTATATGAGTGTGTATATAAGAAGACCACATTCAACCTCTTAGCCTCCTTTTTATGACTTGATTCATTTGAATTAAAGAATGTGTCACATTAAAAGAAAAAAAAAACTGATCAAAAAATAATAATTAAAAAAATGAATCAAAAACAAAAAGCTGATTAATAGATTTAATTTCAATGACATAGAATCAATGATTGTGCTCCTCCAGGCGCGGAGATGTCAGAAAGGTGTCGCCCATTAGAGATATCATTCTTCCTTGGTTAAGAAGGGAGGGATCAGTATCTTCTCGTTAGCCCCCCAGTGAGCAGCGATGGAAGTCAATCCACTGCCGTCTACACGGCCGCTCAACATGATGAGCATGGCGCCTTCATACTCCGGGTACATGCTGAAGGAGAACTGTAAGGGAAGACAAAACGTTTAATCCAGGACCAGATTGAAGAAGTCATAATCACTAGAAATCCAGATATAGAAGATTGAGACCCTGGTTGGAGTTCCTGCGCTGAGAAAACGCCCGTTGCTCGTCACCAAAACCAGATTATTAATGCGACCGTCGTATTTCCCAGAGACCTGAAACATCGGAGCGACAGATTATTAACACCCTATAAAGTGATCGTCCTGATTGAACTCCTCAAAGAAAACAGTTACGCCTGAAAAAACAATGTTTTTTTGATAAAAACCAAAATAAATCTCCCCCTGGTGGGTAAAACATGAAAAATACAAGGAAGATTCCCTCCAAATCTGGACTTAATCTGACCGATGCTCGAAAAATGATGGCCTGAAAACCTTTGGAGATAAAGCTCCCCCTAGTGGCAGAAATATACTACCCACTTTTCCCGAAAATTAGTGCAACTGTTCCTCGCACTAAGATCTATGAGGGTATAATATTTTTGAAAATGGTCCATGAAATAACATAGAAGAGTTTTGATAACTGTTTTCTTTGTGAGGTTCAAGTAAGCGAAACTGTATGTATATAAATTTATATATTTATATATATATATATATATGTATGTAAGTATGTATATATTTATTTATGTAAGTATGTATAAATGTATATATGTATGTAAGTATGTATATATTTATGTATGTATGTATGTATATATGTGTATGTATGTGTGTGTGTATTTATGTATATATGTATATATGTATGTATATATGTATATATGTATGTATGTATCTATGTATGTATATATGTATAACTATGTATATATGTTTAACTATGTATATATGTATAAATGTATATATGTATGTAAGTATGTATATATTTATGTATGTATATATATATGCATATATGTATATATGTATGTATGTATGTATGTATATATGTATAAATGTATATATGTATGTAAGTACTTATAAATGTATATATGTATGTAAGTATGTATATATTTCTGTATGTATATATGTATATATGTATAAATGTATATATGTATGTATATATGTATAAATGTATATATGTATGTATGTATGTATATATGTATAAATGTATATATGTATATGTATGTGTGTATGTATGTGTGTATATATGTATATGTATATATTTATATAATGTTTATCTATACATAATTAAAGAAACATTAAAATGTCTGTAGTTGACAAAATAACGACAAAATCAGTCCTTTAATAAATTAACTGACCTGAACTATGACCTCATTATCACGTAGGAGGAGCTCTTGGACAAAATCATTCTCCACACCGATGACCTCACCCCAAGTGTCACCATAGCTGAGCTGGATCCTGTCAGAGAAGAAGACGACGAGAGGAAGCACTAAAGTTAACATCTAGAACAGGAAGTGAGGAAAACATGAACAGAAGGGAAATTATTTGAATGAATATTGTAATTAATAGTAATTAATTCATCTGACCATGAAATAAGATTTAAATATAAGCGATTAACGGGAAACTGTGAAAATGATGGCGTTGGAACGGCTGGATGGAACTAAAACAATGATCGTATCCACAAACACTTTATTTCTTTTATGAAAAATGGGTCTGAATCTGTTAATAATGTGACTCAGTCCGCTAAAAGAGTAAGGGGCCAAGGATGGAGCCCTGGGGTTGCCCACGGGTCAAAGTAGGAGGCTTTAACCGTGTCTTTTAAGGAAGTCCTGGTCCATTTTTTCAGGGACATTCGATCATAAATGTGTAATAAGGGACAATATTTTTCTAAACACAAATTTTACCAAAAGCTTTGGCTCATCTAATTATGACTATTAACCACTAAATACAAAACTTCTTAATTTTATCAGTTTTCGTTTCCCCTACTTTTTAAAATAAGATGGACTCAACGATTTGTCATACAAACTTTTTCTATATATATTTCTCTTTTTTTAGGTTTTGTGTTTCCGTTGAGGACATAAAAGGACATTCAAGGGTTAACTAATATAAAAACTACCCCTGCTTCATAGAAGAAGGAAAGAAGCGACTGACCCAGTGACGTAAGAACCGCCGTTGACCTCCCAGAGCCTGAACCCCGTGATGTAAACCGGTTCTGTGGCGAAGGAGGAGCCTCCACCTCGTCCAACAGACTCGGAGAAGGAGAAGAGGTAGGGGAGAGCTGGAGGGGTAAAAGTTGACGAGTAGAAAAGACTGTTAAGGACGTCAGGACGGAGACCAAATTCTGTCAAAACGATTGAGTGGTCATTTCTTACGATTTGCTTGGCAGCCGACGAAGAGCAGGACCCCCACCAGGAAGGACAACATTCTGCTGTTAGGACGGGTCCGGAGAGGAATCTATAATCAGACACCATCCTGATCATGACATCATCGTGAACAGCACTGTGAAGTTTTTACATATATACATATGTGTGTGTGTGTGTGTGTGTGTGTGTGTGTGTGTGTGTGTGTGTGTGTGTGTGTGTGTGAGCAGTAACTCACCTGCAGTGGGTTTCTCCTGAAAGCTGCTCGAGTTTTGAGCAGCGAATGAGTCAAAGCTGGTATTTAAGCGAGCGCTGCAGCCGGGAGGCGGTAATTGAGCAGAAGCAGGTTCTTCTGGACCTCATTCTCTCCTTCTCTTCCTCCTGTCCTTACATTTTTGATTGAGGGCCAACAATCACATGTTGTTTTTGTTTTTTCAGTAAGGCATAAGGAAATAGATGTTGACTTCTCTGTCGAGGTGGGGTTTCTTTTTTATTTTGTTGATCAAGTAGTTCTGCCGGGACACGACTGTCGCATACGGGTTCAGGGTTGAGTTTCTGCCTCAAGCCAAGTTCTTTAGGTGTCTTGTTCTGGAGTGGTGGGAAAATGGGCCATGAGGTAGAAAGGTGGTCCGGTGAAGCATCAGCAGTAATCTGGGTTTCGGCCCACAGAAAAGAGTCGCACACAGAAATTCTAACTACCTGCTCAAAAGGATGTCAGGATTGTGGCACAATTATAACGCCAATCATGTGACCCGGCCCGAACCCTACGCCGCATTAGACTCTTCTGTCCTTGTTTCCTGTGGTAATGTCGTATGGGTTGTCGACATTACCGCAGAACCCAGGTGCCTCTGATGAGGGATGGTTCTAGCCCTCGTGACGAAACGTCAGCCAGCGCCGGTCTGTCCTGTACCGCTTAAGATCCGATAATGATCCGATAATGATCCGATAATGATCCGATCATTACCCAATCATGATCCGATCATGATCCGATCATGATACGGTAATGATCCGGTAATGATACGATAATGATCCGATCATTACCCGATCATGATCCGATCATGATCCGATCATGATACGGTAATGATCCGGTAATGATACGATAATGATCCGATCATGATCCGATCATGATACGATCATATCCGATTGATAAACGACCCATGAAACAGTTTTTGAGTTCTGGCGTTAAGACGTAGGATCTACGGCTTTCACAGGAGATGCAGGTGTTTTTTGGTTAAAGGTCAAAATGATTGTGTACACTGTGAACTCACATCGTGTGAAATCTAAGAAATCTTTTCCTGCTGAGTGAAACTGAGTGGGTGAGCAAGAACTGGTTCTTTTGGACCTCTTTCTCTCCTCCTCCACACCCACTTCCATTTTTGATCGACGGCCAACAGGTGGACACACCTGTCAGACGGGTTTTTGACTTCATCACTCAAGTTTTATCTACTATGAAAATATTTCACCTCCTGGTTTTTGGCGTTGACTTTCTTCCTCAAGCCAAGTTCCTTAAGTAGCTTGTTGTCTTGTTCTGAAGTGAGGGGAAAATGGACCCTGAGGTAGACAGGAGGTTCGGTGCAGGATCAGAGAAGGTGAGTCCCAAAAAAAAAAAGAATGAGGTCGAGGATAGAAGTGGCTGAAATGAGCTCCCTTCCTAGGGGGGCTGGACAAAAGAAAAAAACGCTGTTTTTCAGCCTTAACTTCCTAATCGTTGGTCTGATTTAGTCCAAATATTTTGGTTTGGGCGTCGACTTTCTGCCTCAGGCCAAGTTCCTTCAGTGTTTTTTTGTCGTGTATCTTGTCAAATCATTAATATAAAAATGATTTAATAGTCTCCTCACAGGCAACTCCAGTTTCAGGTGAGTTAAAAAAAAACAAAAAAAAAAAACCTCTGCCTACGTGCGGATTGAGGGAGCGGAGTGAAGGTGACTTACTATCAGTGGGAAACCTGAGCCTTTGGAGAACGCTGCAGACATGCATTTGTTTGACTTGTGGATAGATTCTGCACTTTAGTCCGTGTCTCACTCAACACTCTTGTGATTCATCTTTTGTGATAAACAAACAGGCAAACAAAAACTTTAGCATGTATGCTAACCCCGCCTGACTTTATTTTCACACTCAGCCAACTTCTGCATCGCATTCGATAGAAATGCCACAAAGTTCATGTTCTTCTACTCTTTACAACCCAACTTTTTTTTTTTTTTTCTGGACAGGACCCAACGACCCGCCTCAACCCACCGCGCTCCAGCCGCCATGTTGTTGCCGGTTGCCACGCCGCTCACTCAGAAGACCGAGTAACTACCATTTGGTGTCGTTTTTTTACTCAAATTGCTCCTCTGAGGAGACGTGATGTGACATTTATTTCCTGTTTCACTCCACTCGCACAAACATCTCATCGCAATCTGCCGTCGATCTCCCTTCTGTCATTTCGCCAATTGAATAAAAATCCCTGACAACAAAAACATTGTGCTGCAAACAATGAGTTTCCTCTAAATGTGATGACACCATTGCCTGCCTGGTTCCTCGTAGGATCTACGGTTAGATTGCTGACGGCTCATGTGGCCGGCTGGCAAACGGCCAGGCCCCGCCCCCTTCCAGGGTCCATAAAAGTGTCCCGTGTGAGACAGGAAGTAAGGCCCTATGGACAGTGACCTCAGCGCAGGAAGAGAGCGGAGGGCGTGTGTACTGTAAGAGAAGTACTACTGTATATTCTCTCCACAGGAAACGCGGTACTTTAGGGAAGAGCGTTTCCACCGATGGGTGGAATAAAAAACACGTATGCCAGTTAACCGATTAAGTATAACTAACGATCTCAAAATGACTTACTCTCTAAAAATAATGACTTATTATCTCAATGTAAGTCCTTATTGTATCTAAATGTTGATTTCATGTCTCAAATAATAACGTATTCTCTTAATATGGTGGTAAAATATATCAAACTAGTGACTTATCTCAAAAATTATGAAAACATTTTTTTTCATCCATTGGCAGAAACGGGCTTCCGTAGGTTCTACGCCAATCATTAGGAGGAAAGAAAAATCCCAGCCGCGTTTTCAGGGCAGTTTTTAATGTGTACATGTCCAGCATGGCTTTGTTAACACACTCAACTAGAGGTGAACACACGAGAAATATGTATAAAATCTGACATTTTCTAGGAAAACAACTCTAACAAACAATCAGACACACTAATTGGAATGTTAACAGAAACGTCATTAACACCAGAGATTAAAAGCACAGAATCAAATCAAATTAAAAAGACTAATCAGTTGTTTTTTTTTAATTAGATACAAACTGAGATCTTAGTCAAGTAGTGAGGAGGAGAGTTCAGGCGTGAGAAGATCCACCGGAGGACCGACTGAAGCAAACTCCATCTCTTCTCCACCGTTAGTGGAGCGATGATCGGAGGTGAGTGGTTGGAGAGTGGAGGGCTCAGTGAGCGAGGTGAGGTGCACTCTGGGTAGGAGAAAAAACCCACAATCATCTGCACTGCAGCCATCGGGAGCCACAACGCCGAGCCCAGAGGAGCAGAATCAGAACTCAGCCTTTGGTTTAGTTGATGTTTGTGAAGATTCAGAACCGATCCAGTGACGATCCAGTGACTGTCTGAAAGCTCGTGGACTCCAGGAGGTGCGGGGGTCAACCACGGGATGCTCTAACGTGAAAAGTGCTGAAGGACACTGGATGATTGTAGAGACGAAGACTTTGATGAAAAAATTAAAAAAGACAAAAAGGGTGGAGAACCGGCGCTCAGAGCCGAAACAGAACAACTCCACGATTTAACGCGCTTTTTTTTTCTTTTTTTACAGAAACCTGAGAGACCACCGCTCCAAACATCTCAGCAATGTTCTAACCTCCACTAGACTCAGACTTTAGCAGAGGAGAACTTCAAAGCTGAACGTGACTTCCTGTTTCGAGGCTACAGTGTGTTTATGGTGAAAACTTCGTCAGCGATGAAGAGGTACGACTCGTATCTGGACTCGTAGTTGACTAGGACGGCGTTATACCCCCCAGTACTGGCGAGACCCGCGAACTACAGCGACTTCAAATGATTCGTAGATCCAGGAAAGGATAGGAAGGTGAGTTTGCGGAGGACAATATTGGGTTTGTGTGCGAGAGAGAAAAGTGGGGGAGGAGAAGGAGGGAGGGAGAGAGAAGGCCATTGTTATTATTATGATCCCCTCGGGCGTCTTGGGCCGGGCCGGGTCGGGTCGGGTATGCAGAGAGGAGGGGAGAGGGGGAGTGTGGCGGACTTGCATTCAGAAAACGGGCCTCGCTTATTAACTGATAACCGAAGAAGAGGATCAATCACCCGCCCCCCATCAGTGTCAGCTCAGAACCTCTGCTGCTCACCCTAATCCCCCCCCCCCCCCCCCCCCCCCCCCCCCCCCCCCCCCCCCCCCCCCCCCAACCCCTGGAAGGCGACGGCGAGGAGAAGAAGAGGGTCGATGAAGAAGAGCTCTGCACACAATATTGTGTCTGCTGCAATGAGTCAACGTTTTCTGAGCCTGTCCAGACGCTCCGCTGTCAAAGCGTTCATTTATGGCCGATGGATGAGCAGGACAGCAGCGGAGGAGGAGGAGGAGGAGGAGGAGGAGAAGGAGGAGGGGGGGGGTTGCTTTTAAAACTAATTAGCTGCGACCGCCAACCACCCTAAACCCCCCTACAAGCCGGATGAAGAGGAGGTGAAAGATGGACACATGACACCGTTTCCTGGCAACTGCTATCGACTGGCCGCAGATCGATCTCCGACTCTGGGTGGCGGTTGATCAGGCTCCGCCCCCATTCTCCCTCTCAGCTCAGGTGTTGACTTCACGTCCCTCAGCGGCGGTGTCTCCCCTCAGCCTGTCCTCACTTAGCAGGACAGCAGAGTTCTGTGCGTCCACATGGCGTCTGACTGGAACAGAAGTCGAGCGGGGGGACGCTGCTGGAACCTGCCACCGTTCACGATCCACTGCAGGAATCGGACGGGCTTCAGAACAAACCGGGATGTTGGTACCGAACCAGCAGCAGGCCCTTCAGCAACAGGACAGTCACCAGCTGTTAGCGCCACGTTCCTCTTTGGCCACCAGAAATTAGGTCACATGAGCTGCTGCCAGCAGAAGAGACCCGCTGGAGTCCCCCCCCCTCTCTTCTCTCCCTCTCTCTCTCTCTCTCTCTTCCGTCAGGCTCAGAGAGACGGGGTCAGCCCCCCACCCCCACCCCACTTCCCTTTTCCTTGTCTCAGCGACAGGAAATCTCTCCTCAACCTCCGTGTCATACGGCGGCTGACAGAGGCAAACACGCCACAGCGTAAGAAAACACATGCAAATAGACAAAACACCAACAAATTAAGGGAAAAATTTTATCAATTTGACAACACATGCACAACTCAGTTGTGGTATTTGCAGTGTGTTTTTCTTGATGTGCTGTGTTTTTGCAGCTTGTTTTCTTAATGCCCCGCACGTGTTGTCAAATGGATGCAGACTTTTTCTTAATTTGCGCATGTTTTCTGGAGTTGCGGTGTGTTTGCACCCGTGGGTGCACAGTGAACATCCAGGCAGACGTGAGTTTGTCTGGTTCTACGTGAATCTTCTGTCTTTGGCCGGCTGAGGGTCGTGAACAGGAGGAAGATGGCGGCCGGCAGCAGCAGAGCTGAGCAGCTGTTTATACTTGAAACGACCGTCGGTCCGAGTTTCTGGAATGTCGCTGGTGTTTCTCCGGATTAAACAGAGTTTCAGTGACGGAGGTTTTCTGACTTTTTTCCCATCTCTGTTCCCCTCCAGATGAAAAGAGAGTGGAGTGTGTTTTGGTTCGGAGAGTTCAGAGTTTACTTTAGGGGTCGCTTGAGGTCAACGCCATTTGGACGCACCTGCTGTTTTTTAATGAAGAGGATTAGTCCGTGTTCACGTGGGCCGAGCCCACCCTGCTGCTGAGGACCCTCTACAATCACAGCAGCCCCTCAGCGGGCTTCTTAAAAACAACATCGGAGCAGGAAAGAGGCGCTCCTAACCTGAACGCCGCCTCATCTGAGCTGAGCTTGTAGAGACTTCCTGTTCTGACGTTAAAGGCCGCGGCTTTGTTTTGTTTCTCCCTCGGTTTGTCTCTCACACACACGCACACACACATGCACACACACACACGCACACACACACACTCACACACACACACACACACACACAAACACACACACACACACATAAAACCAGGGCTTCCTCTCTCCCGTTTTTCACAGTGAGCTGGTTTTCTAACCCGGTCCAGCTCATCTGCAGCACAAAGAAATGTCCGACTGTTGACAGAACGGAGGCTCTAGGAGAATCGGCTGCATAAATGAAACGGAGGAGGAGGTCCGGTCTGAAGTCTGTTTACGGCTCAGCTGAAGAGGCCTCGAGATGGTTCCCAAATAAGGGAAGGAGAGAAGGAAGACCTGACGACACGAGCAGAGATAGAGACGGAAAACAAGGCAGCAGAAGTCCGGATTCAGGTGTGAATTATTAGACGCTATTTATTACAAGTTGGATCTAGAGGTTCTGTTTGCATCGTACTCATGAAGTCCAATCACTCATATCAGGGAACTTTGTCCATCCATCCATCCTTCCGTCCATCCGTCCGTCCATCTGTCCGTTCATCCATCTGTCCATCCATCCATCCATCCATCCGTCCGTCCGTCCATCCATCCATCCATCTGTCCATCCATCCGTCCATCCATCCATCTGTCCATCCATCCATCTGTCCGTCCATCCATCCATCCGTCCATCTGTCCATCCATCCATCTGTCCCTCCATCCATCC
>VRLP01008116.1:15000-18176 GCA_009660295.1 Lophius piscatorius
GGTGTATCCGGACGGCTCCCACCAGATGGCTGCGTCTATCCGATCATACGGAATGTCCCGACCGAAATCCACCAGCTCCAGCGGATAGCCTGGTTCCAGGTTAGCCTCCCGGAAAAGCCAGAATCTATTTCCTATAAGAGATGAAAGAAGAGGTTTCATCGTAAGAACCCCCGACCTTCCCCTACATCTTACAAAATAAAGTCCTAATTTTACAAGAACGAGTCCTAAAAAATAAGAGAGTAAACTTAACAAGTTAACTTAAACTTAAACTGTTGAGACAAGTAATCTTTTTATAACCTCAAACACCGTCAATCATCTTTTCTCCTGCATCGATCCAGGAACTCAAACTCTTAGGGACTCTGGGAAGTGTTACAAACACACACACACACACACACACACACACACACATTCTCACACTCACACACACACACACACACACACACATTCTCACACATTCTCACACTCACACACACACACACATTCTCACACACACACACACATTCTCACACTCACACACGCACACACTAACACACATACACACACAGACACACATACACACTCACACACACACACACATTCACACACACACACACATACACACACACACACACACACATACACACACAGACACACATACACACTCACACACACACACACATTCACACACACACACACATACACACACACACACACACACACACACACATACACATACACACACACACTCAAGTTTCATTCTCTGGCACAGAATCTGATAAATAACTGATATAAAATGATATAAAAAAGAACAATCAGAGAAATAAAAGCGGCACACAGTTTGAAACTATATGAGAGAAATAATGATTTTCTGGCCAGCAATCAAAGCGGTATGACATCATGGAGCGAGGGCGCCGGGTTTTAACTGTAATTATCCAGGAGGGGAAGTCGTCTCATGTCACCGGAGCAGAACTCTGGATTTATTATTCTCACTGTGTCAGAGGGAGACCACCATCACAAGACCCCGCCCCCTCCACCCCTCCATCCATCCACCCCTCCATCCATCCATCCATCCATCCACCCCTCCATCCATCCATCCATCCACCCACCCACCAATCCATCCACCAATCCATCCCTCCCTCCATCCATCCACCCCTCCATCCATCCATCCACCCCTCCACCCATCCACCCCTCCATCCCTCCATCCATCCACCCCTCCACCCATCCACCCCTCCATCCCTCCATCCATCACCCCTCCATCCATCCATCCATCCACCCCTCTATCCATCCATCCATCCACCCCTCCATCCATCCACCAATCCATCCCTCCATCCATCCATCCACCCCTCCACCCCTCCATCCATCCACCCCTCCACCCATCCACCCCTCCATCCCTCCATCCATCCACCCCTCCACCCATCCACCCCTCCAACCTCCTCTATATCTGAGCATCTGGCTGAAGCCACGCTTCCCAGTATTCCAGCCCTGATGAAGACTGGGTCCAGGACTTCACAGCACCCAGCAGAGTCCTTCAGGGACCTTCAGGTCCGAGTCCCTGCTGCAGAGGACCTTTTGTCTACCTAAGGGGACACGGGCGAGGGTTCTGATAGAGCTGGACTGGGTTCTGACAGGAACAGCCTGAGTGACACATCAGCGGTGTGTGTGGATAAATACATTTTAGAATATTACTGTAGTACTGCAGTACTTTGTCCGGGTCTCTGATGTCCCCTCACCAATATATGGAATATTCTGAATATTCTGAATCATATTTGATAACTAAAGGGAACTCAGTACTAGTACAGTAACAGTAACAGTACAGACCCATCTTTCCTGCTGAACACCGGCTTGTTCGCTCTGGCGTTCTGAGGTGCTGCAGCGGAGCGGGTTTGCGGCGCCGTTGTGACAATCTCCGTGTGAAAAATGTCTGCTGACTGATGGAATGATTCTGTTAGACCATCAGACACTCGGGTTCTCCAGACCCCCCCTCATTCTGTCTCTCCTCTTGGTTCTCCGCTAATGGCTTGCAGCCAAGTGCGAGTCTGAGGGGTTTACCGATGACATCATGCTACTCATCACCACGACAGCTGCCCCGAAGCCTCAAAGAGAGGCGCCGCATCAAACACGACCTCTTCTTCAGATCGCTTCATCCGCCATGAAAGAAGAAGAGCTGCCCTGAGAAGCTCCGTGAAAATAATGACCTGGGTCCAGAACCTTGTCTTATACCTGGAGTACTTTGACTGTATACAAGTACAGGAGACTATTTCATAGTATATCTTCAAATAAAGTCATTTTATGAGAATAAAGTCGTATAATTAGTCAAATAAAGTCCTGTACGTTCTAAGCATAGAATCCAGGTTCTGACCGGTGAAGGTTTGCTGAGACAGGAAATGGTCAGACTTTTTGGGGTCACTGAGGACGAGCGCTCACCTTTAAAGAAGACGAACCTGCCGTCGTGTCTCTCATAGGCAGCATCGATGTCACCGGGCAGACCCCTCCAGAAGTGACCGATGGGCATGGGGTAGTTATCCAGAACCCTGTTCCTACGGACCCGCCAGAACCAACGACCCTGAGGGAAAAAAATGGAGAAAAGTGTTTGATGTGTCCTTTCACCAGAACTTGAAAAAGTCCACGGTTTTTCATTTTCCTGCTATTCTGTATTCCTGAGACTCAAACGTTACTGAATACCTAGTTCAGTATTTATTATCTATTATTATTATTATTATTATGTTTGTTCTTCTTGTTTTTGAAAGCTGAGTTTTTGAAGTGTACATGAAGAAGGAGCGGCCATGAAAACACATTAAGTCGTCGACGCCTTCAACCTCACCTTCATCAGTGGATCAAAGTTAATCAAACCGGTTCACCCTCACTGGATGAGGTAACATGACTCAGCAGAATCTGGTGGAAGGTGCTGACGGGAACCGCTAGGTGTCCTCAGAGCATCTAAGGTAAAGGTTTGTTTCCATCAACACCTCCTCCAAGAAGTAGAGAGAAGGTCTAGTGCAGGCAGGGTGGAGTGGGTGGAGAAGAGTGTGAGTTATCTGTGACAGAAGAGCAGCAGCAGGAGTGAAGGGAAAGGTTTCCAGGATGGAGGTGAGGACAGTTCTGCTGGATGGTTTAGAGACGGTGGTTCTGACCAGAAGACAGGAGGCAGAGATGAAGGTGTTCAGATGTTCTCTGGGAGTGAGGAGGAAGGACAGGAT
>VRLP01008117.1:0-18161 GCA_009660295.1 Lophius piscatorius
GGGGGTATAGCTCAGTGGTAGAGCATTTGACTGCAGATCAAGAGGTCCCCAGTTCAACTCTGGGTGCCCCCTATAGAACGCCAAAGATTACTGATATTAAATGTGGTTGATGGGGGCAATCTCTCCGGGGAATTAAAAACACAAACATGTTTTAAGTTACACATGTAGAAAGTATTTCAGGTTAATGTTTTTTGTAAAAGACAATGCTAAATGTATGACTCCATTCGTACATTTTCTTCCTCTTATACAGAATTGTGTCATAGTGGCAGTAGTCTTGGAAGGGTATTTGAGATGTCCCTCTCTCCAACAACAAACTCCAACTTATCCTGGGGGATCTGGGTAGTTCAGAGGCCAGCAGAGATATATAGTCCCTCCAGCGAGTTAAACCCCCTTGAATGGTTTCAATTTGCTGACAGATTTGCTGACTAGGTACCTAGTTGGAAAGGGATAATGTCATGAAAAGTTAGTGGTCCATTGGAATGTTCTAGAGAATAAAAGCTAATTACATCAATGACCATGTAGCCTCATGGTTTGGATGGAAGACTTGTGTAGGGGGTATAGCTCAGTGGTAGAGCATTTGACTGCAGATCAAGAGGTCCCCAGTTCAACTCTGGGTGCCCCCTATGAATGAAAAAGAGCATCTTTGACTGGGGGTACTATCAGACTGAAGAAATAATGTGGTTTGTCTTTTTTTTCATATAATATCAGACTTTTTGCAGTGCCTACTCAGTCTGAACCATCATATTGGAATTCATGCAACTTTGACGTCGACTTTCTTCACATAGCTGGGAGTCGCCTTTCAATCAAAAACATCACAATAAACAATATAATTACCCAAATTGTTTCAGAGTAGTAGTCAGACAGAAGAAGCTCCAATTCTTCAATTCTTCATTCTCTGAACACTATTTGGAATGAATTCTGGTAATGAGACAGTCGACATTACTTCTGGCTACAAAAGTTTGATAGATGGTTGTGTCTTAGAGTTAAAGGGTGTATAATGATATTTATGTTTCTTAGAGTCTAAGGCCAAGGAAATAGTGTCTATTTTTTGGTGAACAGTTTTTGGTGTACAATTTGCTAATTGTCTAGGGGGCACCCAGAGTTGAACTGGGGACCTCTTGATCTGCAGTCAAATGCTCTACCACTGAGCTATACCCCCTCCTGACAGACTTGGTTTAAACCATCTAGTGGTTAGGAGTGATTGAACACTGGTTGTATGTGGGCATTAAATGTTCTGATATATTTCCCAACTTTACTTGGACTCTTCCAGAGAATCAATCTATTGATAAGAATGACCATGTAGACTGATGGTTTGTTAGTGGTCTTCATGTAGGGGGTATAGCTCAGTGGTAGAGCATTTGACTGCAGATCAAGAGGTCCTCAGTTCAAATCTGGGTGCCCCCTTTAAAAACAGTGTTTTTTATTCTCTGAACACTATTTTGAATGAATTCTGGTAATGAGACAGTCGACATTACTTCTGACTACAAAAGTTTGATAGATGGTTGCGTCTTAGAGTTAAAGGGTGTATAATGATATTTATGATTCTTAGAGTCTAAGGCCTAGAAAAAAGTGTCTATTTTTTTAATTAGGTGGTTAACAGTTTTTGGTGTACAATCTGCTAATTGTCTAGGGGGCACCCAGAGTTGAACTGGGGACCTCTTGATCTGCAGTCAAATGCTCTACCACTGAGCTATACCCCCTACATGAAGACCACTTTTAAACCTTCCTAAATCTACCATTGATTGAATACTTCTTGTATGTTGGCATTGAATTAAAAAAATGAAGTTGAACATTGTATGTTGTTAGCCAACATACAAATCGGTGCCCCCTACACAAATAGCGGACTGTCTTTTGCTTTTCCCACCTTAAAGGGCCTCCGAGCAAAAAACAGCTAAATGTAAGTTTCATGTACCGCTTGACTGACATGGAACTGGAGCCAATAGGATTGTTCTATTCAAAAAAGCCCGCAGTCTTCTGCGTTGTTCAAGCTATCCCCCAGATTGAACTTCTGAAATGTGAGTTTATGTCAGAAAAAAACTGTGTTTTTCTTAACAGAGCTCCCCCTAGTGAGTAAACATTGTACTGTAAAATATGAGATACACCAGATTATGTCCTCGATCTTCTTGGACATTGCCCATGTCCTTAAAACCAATCAGCTTCTAACTAGATTTAAATGCGCAAAGTTTGGACTAAATCGGACCAATCCAGGATCAGAAATTATTGCCCAAAGGTAATGCCGACCTTTCCCAAAATCAATCCAGTTCTTCCTCACACTAAGATCTACATAGAAAAAAAAGGTATAGAATTTGAAAGTCATTAAAAACTATTCAAAGGAGTTTTACCTTTGAAATAAGTTTTGAGTTATCGCGTTGACAGTTGGGATCGGCAACATCAGCGACGCCGATTCCACAATATCCCCGACTTTTCCTCACTGTTCGTCCAATTTAGTCAAAATCGGGTGGAAGTGAATCGACTCGAGGAGACGTATCTCGTTTAATGTTTTTAACTAATAGTTCCTATTTTTTTCACCAGGGGAGCCTTTTATGAGAAAGACCTTTTTTTGATAGAACTTCACGTTTAATTTTAGGAGTTCAATCAAGGGGATGGCTTGTACAATGCAGGGTATTGGGGGCTTCTCAGGTATATATACCTAACTAGACATAAGCCTCGGTAAGATACATGTAGCCTAAGAATGTTTGTTTCATCGGTTACGACCTTGAATTGTAAGAAAATTACCGCCAATGATTTTCAGTAGCGCGGCTCAATTTCATACGTAAGAATCCAGAAAACGGGCAGATATTTTCTTTCACTCTGAGCATAATCGACCCCTGGCAGTGGTCAGACATTAGCGCTCCAGTCGTGAGAAAGGCTGGTCCAAATCAACACTGTTCTGTCATCATTACATCTCGGAGTCACGTCCTGGATGCAGCGATTCTGGCTTTAGCTGCGACTCCCACATTAAAGGGCGTCGTCAGTGACTGATCAGCATCATCGGTGGTGGATAGATCATTTACTGGAAAGTCACTGGTGCTCAGCAGCAATCAAAGTTAAATGGACTCCATCCAGACAGGCGGGAAACTCCTGCTGATCAGAACCTATTTAGAGCTAATTGAAATAGACGGATTGGATCTTCACTAACCGATAAAAGTCCTAAATGTTCAGGCAGAGGTAGCAAAACATCCGCCTCTCCTCCCTCCATGTCCTTCTGCTCAACTCCAAACTCACTCACCACCGGCTTCATTAGCAGCCGGTGAGAGGCAACATTAGCGGGCCCTGACCATTAAATGTCGGCCACGGCGGCCCCCCTCATCATCTCACAGTACTTTACCTCATTTTCCTACGCATCAAACGGGGTCGCACCGGCTTTTTTTCTCCCCGTGAACGGCCATTTCACGCCCACCTCGCATTGTCGGAAACGGCGCCGTTGCCATAAACCAGTGGCCATATTAATCATAGTTATGACTCTGTGACAGGGTCGTCTCACTTTCCCGGGATGCGGGCCCCGTAAAGACGGCCTTTCTGCCAGCAGGCCCACGGTTCTGCAGCCTGTAATTGGCTGATTGGTGGTGAGGAAAATGCACGGCTGTCCTTTGAATGGATGACCAATAAGAGGCGATTGCGGCCCCTTGGGCAGGCAGGTACCTATTAAAGGTGCCTCAACAGCTTGATGCCTCATCGTCATTGTTCTACACCTATTCTTTTTTTTTTGCCTCTGCCATAGACTCGCAAACTCTAACTTCTAAATTGTCTCTTGTTCAGAGAACTTGGCCCAGTTTTCTCCGCCGTGGGACGTTTGATTGCCCGACTCGGCTCGATGACTTCCCCGCGAGTACATAAACAATCGTCCTGGAAATTGACCATGTCCTTAAAAAGTGAGTGTCAAACGACGGCAATTAAATTCCAGACTCTCTCCGCAGTGGGTTTTTCAGCTCAGTAGTCATTTTGTCTGTGAACGTCATCTCACACCGTACAACAGATGTCTGGCTTTTCCGAGGCACCGAAGCTCCAAGGCCATTAAACTGAATTGTATGTAATGTTTACAGAGGCGGGTATTTTGTATTCAGCCTTCTTGCACCTCAAGAGCTTTTCACTCCTTTCAGGTAAGGAGGGTAAATATTCTGTCGCCGTGTCGAGATTATCTCTGCACCTTTTAGGCGGCGCCGGGAGCTGCTTCAGTTGAATGGAACCTGATTAATGAAGAGGGAGATGGAAAGATAAAGAGACAGCAGAGTCTGCGAGAACTCAACCCCCTGGATGCACTGAATTAAGGCCTGCCCCCCCTGCCCCCCGCCCGCCGATCTGACAGGGGCAGGAACAGCTCGCCGTTGCATCATTCAGCCACACCTTTTCCCTTTTGTCCGAAAAGGCATCAAAGGAAGCCGCAGCTTTGAGGAAGCTTTTTTTTTTAATCAGAGCCGAACGTGAAAGGAGTCGTTGCTCTTTTTGCGGACCCCCAGTCATCTGTTTCCATTCAACATGTTTTAAACCTATCAGATGAAAGCCCGGCATTCACTCTGCAAGACAAAAGCCTGTCTCCGCCGATTCCTCAAGAATTCTTTTATTCCTTAAGCTCGCCAAAAACCGCAGTAACATCTGTGCCCTCTGAAGAGAATGTGAGAATTACCGCGTTCCAAGAATAACTGTAGCCGTGAAAGCCGCTGAACTGACGGTTTGTCTTTTCAGTCAAAAGACCGGCTGCCGCGTTAATCTAAACTTCATGTCTGCAGCTGATTTCCCACAATTCCTCCTCTAAACAACTGGAATACATGTAGCATGTCTTCACTTCCACATCCAGGACGTTTGTGATTGATGCAGACTGTGTCGGCACACCAGGAACATTTGTGGCGGGAGGTGGGTCCTACCGGTCCGAGGCGCTGAAGAGGGGCTTCCTGTATCATTTTTACCGTTTCCATGGGTACAAATTGAACCCGTTCTGTGTTTGCCCGAAATGCAAAGTGTAGTTTTTTTTCCACTGCATAGTTATTTTTCGACTAATTTATCAGTTCATGTTTTGGTCCCCAGGGGGAAAAAACCCACATTTTTCTGTACATAACTCAAAAACTATGTCCTGGATCATTTCCAAATTGTATGCCCACAAGGAAAAACTGGATTGATTTTGGTAGAGATTGTTTGCATTTTTCTGACACAAGGGGGAGCTTTATTGCCCAAATGGTTCGGGACATTATTTCTCAACTTTCAGTCCGATTTAGTCCCAATTTGTTGCATGTTAATCAACTCAAGTATATGTATCGGTTGAACATCGTGTTATACTCTAGAAGTTCATATTTTACTCACTAGGGGGAGCTTTTGATGGAACACACTGTTTTTCGGTTATAACTTGGTCCAATTTAGTCCAAATTTGGTGCATAAGAAACCGACTCTATGATATCCTTGTTTGTATGATATTTTACTCTGTTTCATATTATACTCAATAAACCAACCTTTTTATTTAGCAAAGACCTGCTAAAATTTAAAGTCAATGCAAAGCTGCGAGTCGTCACGACACTAATGAAGAAATGTCTATTATTAATTTCCCTCGCCTCAATAGGACCCGACAGAATTTTGGGTCTTCTCTGTCTGTTTCAGGAGCATAATTGAAATACTGCTTTGGATAGGACTTTCCACACACAACAACCAAATACCAAAGTGGCGACATGTGGTATTGGTATATAAAAGTCTGAGTTTGTTAAACCTGAGGTCAGGTAAAGTCTGGGTTTTCCATTGCAGAAAGCGAGGAAAGGGAAAGTTCAACTCTGACCTCGTCTGCTGGCTCTTCAACAAACCCTGAGGTTGTTCCTGACTCCTCCTCCTTCTGAGCCTGAAGCAGGTGCGGTGAGACGTCAACTTCCTGTTGGTCGTTAAAACCACCGAATGATATTTTCTTTCCATCAGTGGCTTTTAGTCGTATAGAAAACTAAGATGAGGTATAATCCTGAACCTTCTTTATCTGCTATTTTTTTAATTGGGTCCTGTGTTATCATTAAAAAATGATCAATACTTCTTTTCATAGAGAGCTGCCTTTTGGAATTATGAGCATTTAAATACATGTTTTATTTTATATATACATTGAAAACTAAACTTTCTCTCAGACATGCGGTTGTAAATAAGCTGATTGTCTCTCGGTTTAAAGCGTCTGGAGTTTGAGGAACGTGAATATTTCAGGCTCGGTGTATCTGCATCACAAAATCTAGCAGCAATTCATGCTCTTAAGAATTTGTTTTTGAAGGTAACGCTTTTAGCAGAGTGCAGGGGGGGGGGGGACATTCAGAACCGAAGGGATTCTTGAGAACACAGTGTTACTTTTTGGTCGCTCCTCCCAGCTTCTACCTCTATTTTTCTGCTGGCTCTGCTGCCCACTGTGTCGTCAGGATGTCACTCAGAGAGAGAGAGGGAGGGGGAGGAAGGCAGCGAGAGAGAGAGAGAGAGAGAGAGGGGGGGAGGGAGAGGGAGGGAGGCAGCGAGAGAGAGAGAGACAGAGAGGGGGTGAGAGGGAGAGAGAGGGAGGGAGATGGAAGGAGGGAGAGGGAGGCAGCGAGAGAGATGGAGGGAGAGAGAGAGAGAGAGAGAGGGAGGGAGAGGGAGGCAGCGAGAGAGATGGAGCGAGAGAGAGAGTGAGACGGAGGGAGGGAGAGGGAGGCAGCGAGAAAGATTGAGTGAGAGGCAGCGAGAGTGAGAGAGAATGAGAGAGAGAAGAGTGAGAGAGAGGGCGCGAGACAGATGGAGTGAGAGGGAGGGAGGCAGCAAGAGAGAGAGAGAGCGAGGGAGAGAGAGGGAGGCAGCAAGGGAGAGAGAAAGAGAGAGAGAGGAGTGAGAGAGACAGAGGGAGTGAGAGGGAGGAAGGCAGCAAGAGAGAGAGAGCGAGGGAGAGGGAAGGAGAGAGAGGGAGGCAGCGAGAGAGAGAGAAAGAGAGAGAGACGAGAGAGAGAGAGGAGTGAGAGGGAGGGAGCGAGAAAGAGGGAGTGAGAGGGAGGGAGGCAGCAAGAGAGAGAGCGAGTGAGAGGCAGCAAGAGAGAGAGAGAGAAAGAGAGAGGGAGTGAGAGAGAGGGAGTGAGGCAGCAAGAGAGAGAGAGAGGGAAGGAGGCAGCGAGAGAGAGAGAGAGAGAGGGAGGGAGAGAGAGAGATGGGACAGTTCCAGGGTGACTAGTGTTAAATAAATAGTGAGCAGTGATTCATCATCCTCAAAAAATGTTTTTTAAAAACTGGGGAAGGGACATTGTTACATTATTATTTTACCGTTTTTACTGTTATGACTTTATTTGTGTGGCCCATTTCAGCACCAGGAGAATTCAAAGAGCTTTTCACAATCAGGAACAACTAAACCCCGACTTTTCTATAATATAATAACTGTTAACTGTTTTATTTCTTTGTTTTCAGAGTCAATCATAATATATCAAAATTCAAATTATTGCCGAAAACATTTGGAGTTAAAGCTCCCCCTAGTGTCAGAAACATACAAGCGACCTCAACAAAAATCACTCCGTTTGGGTTTCGCATGACGGTTTATGTGTGAATAAAATAAAAAAACAATGATCCATGAAACAGTTTTTGAGTTATCGCGATAACATCCTCACACGACAATCCAGAGATATAAAAACAGGAAACTCAAAAACTATTTCATGGATCATTCTCAAACTTTATACCCGCATAGATCTTAGTCAGAGGAAGAACTGGATTGATTTTGGGAAAGCTTTGTAGTGTATTTCCGACACTAGGGGGAGCTTTTCTAAATCATTTCTAAACCGTAGCCCCACGCAGACAGTCGTCCACTTTAATAAACATGTTTTTATGAAACTATTTGACACTTATTAGACTTTTTTGGTTGAACCATGTTACATAATTCTGTTTAGAATATCCTCACGTTCTACAATATTACAAAAAGATATCCTTCTTATCAAGTAAGACTTTCTCAGTAGTAGTATGTTTAACGCTTCCTCCTCTGTGGCCCCTTTGACCTGTGGCGTCCCCCATGGCTCCATCCTCGGCCCCCTTACTCTTTAGCATCAACATGCTACCACTGGGTCACATTATAAACAGGTTCAGGTACATTTTTCTGTGACTTTAAGGGGTCCAATGACAGCGGTCAGGACCAACAAGGACGCCTCATCCGTGATTCTGTAAGTGTGAGTGAAAGAGAGAAGAAACTTCTTCGCTGGTTGTCGTGGCAACCTCCTTCCATCCTTCGCCCGTGAGCCAGGAATCAATTATTCATTACATTGTGTTAGGGCATATTATCTGACTCCGGTCCTGCCCTTTGCATTTGCGGTCCGAAAGCACGGCTAATTGTTCTGGTGGAAAAAAATAAAAAATAAGAAATCCCCACCGAAACGTAGACATGGAGCTGGTCGATGAAGCTTCACGCGGCGGCGGCCTCGCCTCTGAGGGGAGATGGATGGAAGATGGATTATGCATGGGGATGTACGGGCGTTACTTAATGATGTAAGGACGCAGATTTGGTGTTGCTTTTGAAAACACAGTTATTTCTTTAAGTACTTGTTCTGACAGCGTTGACCTCGGCGGACCACCGGGGACTTTTCCAGATGCCCTCCCAAACCTTTCCTTCAGAGCAACCGAATCAATTAACATAACATGGCCACACAAGCAAATAACTGTTTGATTCCTCCGAGAGGATCCCTCTCTCTCTCTCTCCCTCTCTCTCTCTCTTACTCTCAATCCAACGGACTTCAGCCCCTGCGGTTCTTCGTAGAGTAATTCGTTTATCGGGAGAACTCGTTCTCCGTTTGGTCTGTTTTTTCTCAGATGAAGAGACAAGAAGCAGACCTCCGTTTTCGAAAGTCAGCCTGCATGAAGATCTATGGACTGCCGGGCGGCCGTTATTCCTGAGGCCTCCCACGTCTTCGGACCGGCCGGACGCAGACCCTCCCTGCTGCCGCCTCAGCAGATTATTCAATCTTTTATGGCGGTCAAGAGTTGATGGAGTCGCTCCTGGTCACTTATAGAATCATTTGGAATGGAAAGACTTTAGAATGACCTCATGTCGAGGCTGCACTGAAAGCCGAAACCCTTGTTGTCGTTTCCTTGCGACAAAATGAAGGTAGAATTATTAAGTGTCCTCGAAAAGTCGGGGGGTCCTAGTCATTCATTCCCACCAACACGATAATTCAAAAACTACTTCATGGATCATAGTTAGATTTTATGGCCACATAGACATTAGAGTGAGGAACTACTGGGTTGATTTTCAGAAAGATCTGTTGCATATTTTACTTGCCACTAGGGGGAGCTTTATATACGAAAGTCCTTAATGTTGGTCCCACTTAGACCAAATTTGGGTCTAAGTGAACCAACTCTAGAAGATCGATCTTGTTTACGTCATATTTAACTCTAACATTTCATATTTTTTACCCCCCAGGGGGAACTTTTGTTTAAATGAGTTGTTTTGTTCAACTATTTAATCCAAATTTACTTTATTTAAAAAAAAAAAAAAAATCGTTTTATTTATTTGGTACATTTATTTATTACATTTCATATTTTTCAGCCTAAATTAAACAAAAAACGAGAATTCCTTTTGTCAAGCATGTTTTTGAACTGTAAAAAAAACATTCATTATCAAATGATTTTTTTATGAAATGTGATATTTCTTGTAAAATAGGAAACTTTAATTATAATTATATAATTATAATAGCTCAAGCTTATTTTTAGCAAAACCATACGACCTTTATTAGTGAGTATACGTCCTCACATGCGTTAATGTGACACAACTTATCTGATAGGCCTCCTATCGTTGACCTCTGGTGGCCCTCAGGGCTCCGTCCTCGGCCCCTTACCCTTTAACACATACATGCTGCTACTGAGTCACGTCACAAACAGGTTGTGTCACATTTTAGAAAAATGACTCAAAATGCTGAGCGGAACATTAAAGAGTTAATCATGAATAGAAAATAATTACTATCTATATCTATATCTATCTATATCTATATATAGATCTATATATGTTGACTATCTGCAAAGACTCAGTTGATTCAGTGTCGTCAGATAAACACCACAGCAACAAATAATGATTTTTACAGTGCAGCACAACAGAACCTCATATACCGGACCGAGCCTCCGCTTCAACAATCACTGCAAAGCAATAAAAACGGTGTTCTCCACACTCCAGCCCTCGGCAGAGTAAGTTTGAACTTAAAGTGGAGACGGCCTCTTTGACCCTGAGATCCCGCTGCGGTGAACAGAACCCGGGGGGAACCGGCGGGCTGCTCGTCTCGCTGAGTTGAGCCGCAGTCGGCGAGCAGCGAGGGATCGCGGGAGGGTTGAGCAAAGGTCGCGTTAACCGGGTAGGGAGCTCACAACCCGACGAGGTCCGGCGCCGCCCGGTTCCTGTTTGACTGGAGCAAACACAACAGCAGATGAACGCGCTCACGTCCGCGTGATCCGGGCCGGTTTGCTCGCAGGTCAACCAGAACTAAACCAAAATCCAAACAGAGGGTTTTATTTTCATCAGCTCCTTCTCTGTGGACTGGCGTTTAATTCGTTCACCGGCGCCTCCCAGCTGCTGCCTCTTGATTTGTTTGCCGGCTCTGCCGCGGCGTCAGGATGTCGCTCACGGAGAGAGACAGCGCAATTCCAGGGTGGCTGCTGGGAAAATAGGAGTTTTTAACCAGAGGGGGTGGGATGAAATATCTCGTCTGTCCTATCTGGTTTGCTCCGGCCCGACCGATTCCGTAAATAAGCTCACAAAGAGGGGGTCGTTGGCGGAGAGTGTGATGGCGGCCTGTTGTCATACAGAGTGGATTGCTGCCTGTGGACGGTCGCACGTCCAGATGAAGACTAAAGTGAGGGGTTATTAATGTGTCGCAGAGACGGAGAGAGGAGGAGGAGAAAGACGTCTGAAGAACATCACAGTTCTACTTAAAGTTTCTTTTTCTCACTTGATGTTCCAGCTTTTATCTGCTCTGAATAAAAAAACATCTTTTCAGTCAAAATACAATTTAAACGACCGGAAATGTTTATTTCACTTCACACAAATGCTGAGATGGATTGTGGAGGAAGTCAACCGGTAGGGGACTGACCCTGAACCCGGAATTCTGACTTTAATCTCAAAATTCCGACTTTGAACTCCGAATTATGAGTTTAAACTATAAAATTCTGACTTTATATCAAATTCTGACTTTAAAACTCAGGATTCTGAGTTCATATTGTGAGAATAGGGTTACGGGATATATTTTTAAATTTTTTGAAATAAAGTTTAAACTCAGAATTCTGACTTTAGTCTCAATATTCTGACTTTAAAATCAGAATTCTGACTTTAATCTCTGAATTCCGCGTTTATTTTCTGATAACAGTGTTACATGAGATATATATATATATATATATATATATATATATATATATATTTTTTTTTTTTTTTTTTTTGAGTTTAAACTCAGAATTCTGACTTTAATCTCAGAAGTATATATTCTGCAAATGAAGTCAGAATTTCCCCATAAAAATTTCAGATAGCCTAAGTACAAGCCTTCAGGTGAACCCCACCCGTTCACCTCCCAGCAGCCTCTTTGGAGGACGAGGTCTGTTTATTCTAGTTCATCAAAAGCTGAACAAAAACAAAGTTATGAATATTTTATCTAATTTGTTCAAAGACACAACTCTAACTTTTACACACTGCACCTTTAAGTCTTCACATTAAAGTCTTACACACAAAAGGAATCAATCAAAATTCCTCTCCTCTTTTTCCGTCTTGCATTCATACAGATGTTGAATTCACCTCGGGTACTACCTCCACGGCTGTCTCTAAGGCGGGACATCACAGCCCTGTCATTTAAAAACTATAGATCTATACAGAATGGAGGGGCAGAATTAAAAACAGCCAGGAGTGAAGAGGCTGTTTAAATGAGATAACCAGCCGAAGCCTAAAGCTAATTAAATATCAATTTCAAAGAAAAAACACTTGTTTTATTTAGTTTAAGTGTAATAACAGGGTGTAAATGAAGGTTCAGTCACCCTGCAGGAGATTCCACTTCCCTCAGAGATATTCCACGCCTGAACTGCCGTGTGGAGAGTGGCACAAACTCTGAAATAAGTTTTTATGAACAAGTAAAAACATAAAATTACCCGTGAAATGAAGAATATATATTCTATTCAGTGTTTTGTCAGTTATGCAGCAAACATTTTTGGTTTAAGCCTTGAGGAAATTCTTCAGTCAGCCCGTTTTCATTAGTTATGGGTTATTTCTGTACTTTTTTAGGATCAAGGGCTTCAAATAATCCAACACGAAATGCTTTGTGGGGGTTTGTGAAAAAGTATTTGGGTTGTTTTTAACAGTGTAAGCATCCAAGGACGAGCCCTCGCTGTTTTTCAGATATGTCGTCCTGATGCTACTGATTTATTTTTCTTCTTTCTTCTTTGGTCGGAGGCGGACGGAGGTCAGCTTCAACATTCCTCTGACGAAAACTTACTGGTTGTTCAAATGGCTGATGAAGTTCATGCTGGTTCTGATAGAAGGTGGACAAAAGCACCGCGATCAAAGTTAAAAAGTCTTTTATCGTATGTGTTGTTGTTGTTTTTCTAGTGGTTATGTTCTGGAACAGAACTCTAGTTCTACACAATCACAATAAAGCTTCTTATGTCTTATGTTTTAATGTTATGGCTGATGGGGGTTTACTCTTATTGTGTTTGGTAACAGGGTCTTATAAACATATACATTTGTACGGAAGAGCATTTGGGTAAAATATGACAACTTTTTTAGGAAATTTAATTTTATATATATATATTTATATATATATATATATATTGAGAGAATAGGTACCGCTTATCTTAGGGTAAAGCCAGAATTCGGACTATAAAGTCAAAATCCCAACTTTAATCTTTGAAGTGGCACAAACTCTGAAATAACTTTTTATAAAATAGAAAAAAACATAAAATTACCCGTGAAATGAAGAATATATATATTCTATTCAGTGTTTTCTCAGTTATGCAGCAAACATTTTTGGTTTAAGCCTTGAGGAAATTCTTCAGTCAGCCCGTTTTCATTAGTTATGGGTTATTTCTGTACTTTTTTAGGATCAAGGGCTTCAAATAATCCAACACGAAATGCTGAGAATCCCGACTTTAATCTTTGAAGTCTGATTTTAAACTCAGAATCCCGACTTTAATCTTAGAAGTCTGACTTTAAACTCAGAATCCCGACTTTAATCTTAGAAGTCTGACTTTAAACTCAGAATCCTGACTTTTATCTTAAGACTTCTACATCAATTTTCAAAATTTGACTTTTTAAATAAAACAAAATCAATTTATTTTTATTTTTTTAATGATGCCAAAAAACAAAGTTGGGTCTGTTGGATCAGAAACTCCTCGGTCCGGTTTGATGAAACCGGTTAGTTGGTTAGCTAGCTAGTTCGTTCCTTCCCTCCCTCCTTCCTTCCCTCCTTCCTTCATTACTTCCTTCGTTCCTTCGTGTGAAATAGCAGTAACTTTTTCTACACTGAAGTGTCGTCCAACAATCTTTCTTCCTTCCTTCCTCATCAAAGTTTCTCTGATTGAGAAACTTTGTCTCAATCAGAGAGAGAGAGAGAGAGAGAGAGAGAGAGGGAGAGAGAGAGGGAGAGGGAGAGGGAGATGAGCAGCTCCCACGCTCTCGCACATGCTCAGTCATAGTTTCCTGCTGCAACCGCCTACATAAGCTATTCATGGTTTCATCACGTTCATCCAAAAGCTCAGCGGCCGCCATCATCAGAACACTTACCTCATCAGTCTGCCTCAGCCGCATCATCAGCCACCACCACCTGTGTCTGGACTCCAATAAGTGGGATTCATCTTACTTAACACATTAAACCTTAGAGTCTGATTGAAAGTATTGCAGCATTTATGCATTAAAATAAAATAAAGTTTTATTGATAAAATTTTATCAAATTTAATTTAATTTAAATATTTTTTTTTATTTTTTTTATAAAATTTTATTTAATTTATTAAATTTTATAACTTTTTTATAAATTGTAACACTATTAAATTTAACTGAATTAAATCGAATCAAATCAAATCAAAATAAAATAAAGTTTAGTACATTTTATAAAATGTAATTTAATTTCATTTTATAAAGTTTAATACTATTAAATTTAATTTAATTTAATTTAATCAAATCAAATTAAAATAACATAACATAAAAAAATACGAAAATTAGGTAAAATAAAATAAATAAGGACACAATAAAAATAAAATAAGAAAAGATAAATAAAAATAAAATGCAATTAAAATAAATATGATCAAATAAAATAAGATCAAATAAAACACAATAGAATTAAATTCACTTAACAACGTGGTCTGATTGGTTCTGATGACAGTAATGTGAGTCTGGGGTTCTGTTTGTTGGTGGAAGTTTTTGCTAACTGACTGTTTTCTGTGATTTTTCGTTTATTTTAAATAAAACACAAATTACCTCCAAATTCTGTGTTACACATTTTTCTAGACAACTGCTTTCATATTTTGACCTTTGCCACCTCTCAAACGTCACCTTTACCCTTCCTGTTCTTTTGGGTCGGACAGAACCCACTAGGGCAGAGTTTATATTGTCTCCACACGATCCCTTCACTTTGAAAATCCGCAATTATGCCGTCCTCTCCGCGAGTCGCTGACTTGTAAACACGTGCGTCCGCGTTGCTGTCAACTCTGAAATGCTGCTGTGGCAGAGAGAGGCCAGCCGGCGTGAACTTGGTGAACTTGTAAAATGTTGGTCAGAACTTTTGCAGCAGTCGCAGCGGTGCTAACAGCTCCGCAGCAGAATTCAGGCCCGTACCCCGCGAAAACCTCCTCGGCCACCTTTTCCATCTTATCTAATTAATTCTCTGTGGAGTTTCTACACCTGCTGGGCTCGCAGGAACTCTGCTCTCCGCCTCCCGACTGCAGGAGACAGAAATAGATGTTTGAACGTACCGGAAAAATAAAGAAAAAAAAGGAGGGTCGCGGGGATGGAGGACAGCAGAGGAGGTCCGAAGCTCCCAGTAGGTTCGTTAGCTGGGGTTCAGCTGTCGCCCCTAAATTTAACCTCCCTGCTCTGTTTTCTGACTCCTTTACTTTTGTTCTGACCCGGTCGGCGCAGCACAGTGGCATCAGAGCGACACCGACGCCCAGTTTTTGACAAGTAGGAAACTGCAGCCAAAATATAACAAGCAGCTCAAACAAACATTCTCTCTCTCTCTCTCTCTCTCTCTCTGTCTCTCTCTCTCTCTCATAAAAGCACATCCCAGTTTGAGTCAGGGGATATTTTAAAAATGAGTGGTTTACACTAAACATTTCCTAAGGAGTCCCAGAGTGACCTCGGACACAGAAGATACGATTTCAAGGCACACACACACACACACACACACACACACACACACAACCTTTGTTTCCTCCTGTTGTTTCTTGATTGTCTATTGATGGTATAACATAGAATGAAACAGTATAAAACGCTAAAGCAAGAGTCGTCTTGATTCCTCACCCACCAGTGAATCCACAGAAATGCTTCACTCTACCTGAAGGAACTCCTCAACCAGCAAACATCAAGCTGAAACCTCCGCTCACAAGCTCCGGACCATGGGAGACCGCGCCTTCTCCTCGGCTGCCCCTCGTTTGTGGATCTCGCTTCCAAACCATCTCAGGGCTCCACAGACAGTTGAAGCATTCAAAAAAGGCTTAAAGCTATTTCTCTTTCAGAAAACTGTTTTTAGACTTGTTTTATTTTTATTTTATGCACCTGCTTTTAATCTGTAGCACTTTTGAGATTTTTAACATATGAAAAGTGCGTTATAAATAAAATGTATTATTATTATTATTATTATTATTACAAGAGGTGGTAAATGGTTTTGGCGATGAGAACACAACTTTATATGGTATAATACAGGATTTTAAGTTGAAGTTATACATTTTCTGAAATGGTTAAGAAAGAATTTTAAAAAGAAAGAAACAACATTTTAAAATAAGATAAAGACTTATAAACTTATAACTTATTAATAAATAGAAGCTCGAGTAGAAGCTTTTTATTTCATTTTTTTTAATATAAAAATAAAGAAACATATTTCACTGCTTTTTAAAAAAATAATTTGTAGATGTATTTATGTATTTATATATTCTATTTTTTCACATATTTTTAAATTATTTTCATTAAAAAATGTATTTTTAATTTAAAAAAAAATAATTTTTATATTTTATTTATTTGTTTGTTTATTCAATTATTTTGTTATTTTTTTCATTTAAAAAAAAAAAAACATATTTCACTTGTAACTAAAATCATCTGTCTCTCTGAAGATCCCTGTTGCCGGGCGGATCAGTTCATTAACGGGCAATGTTAAATAAGACGGGAAGGGGCGGAGCCTTGCATCCGTCCTTGTTGTTGTCAGTTTTTGTGTTTGTTTTTCTCTGAAAGCTCTCAAAAACAGATGAAAGGAAACTTTACCACTGGAAATACCTGCGGGGGAATTTAACCATCATGACGAGAAATAAGAAAAAGAGAAGAAGAAAGTTTTTAAGTATTTAATTTCCTCTCCTACTTTTACTATAGTGGTCGTTGAAATGTTTGACTCGCGTGTTCATTTAAAAACCACATTATGAAGGACGTGTGGAAGAATGTCGGCATTGGCGGTTTCTTTTCATGTGGAGAACAAAAGAACCTTTAGCCGACTTAAGTTCTGTTCACACAGGATTAATATTAACCTCACGTGATTTAGAGACTAACCCCCCGCCGCGGAGTTTCACACGCCATGAGTTGAAGTCTGTAAGTCTGGCGGTTTGCCTGAAATGGTCACATTACCTCTGTGTCTGCTGGAGAATTGTGGGTAATTTTCAGGGGAGCGTTTATTGAAATTACAGCCTTGAAGTTGACAGTTTTCCACTTATTGGACGGTCGGTGGTTCGATACCCGGCCATGCTGTCCAAACGTCGAACTCCTAATGGCCGTTCCACCGGAGCGTGGATGATGGGAATAATGGCGGGAAAGGTCATCAGGAGGGAAAGCCCACCGCTCCGACAACAACCTTTTAGAACTGTTCTGTACCGGTCCATTAATATTTTACCTCCCGCTGAGGCGCGAGAACTAGACCGACACTAACGACCCCGACAGCAGAGGGATGTCCCCGAAAAGGCCTCAACCCCCTGTGTTGTACAAGCAAATAAACAAAGTGTTTATTTTAAACTCCTCTTGTGTATAAAATATAAACTATTAGAGTAAAATATTAGATTCATATGCAGAAAATTTGGACTAAATCAGATCAACGGCTGCGAAATTACTGCCTGATCGATTTGGAGATACAGCTCCCCCTAGTGTCAGAAGTAAAACTGACCTTTCCCAAAATCAACCCAGTTCTTCCTCACACTGAGGTCTGTGGGTAGAAAACTTGAAAATGAAATGTTTGTGAAATGAAAAGTCCAGAAAACCAAGTTTTTCAGAAATAAAAATAGAAAATGTCCCCCTTTGAGTAAAATACGAACTATTAAACTGTTGGATGAGGACGCCATCTTGGCGAAAACAGAAGCGTCTATAAGTCATTTAGCCCGCGTCTGGCTGAGACCCCCAGTACAAACACTCACACCCACCCGGCGCTCTCACATCCATGAGTTCTAATTACCTCATAAGCCCGGTTACTGAGAGGCGACGTATTAGCTGGGCAGCAGGGTGGAACATAACATTTTCACTTTCAATTAGCTTAGGGGGGCATGCAGAATGCAGGGGGGGGGGGGGGGGGGGGGGGGGGGGGGGGGGGGGGGAGTTCCCCACAGAGAGGTGAACTGATGAACTCGCGGAGGGAAAGGACGCAGGGGTGGTCAAGGCTGAGATGTCTGTTTGTGCTGCATCTGACTGTGAGATTCATCAGCCTCTAGTGATGAGAGTGTGTGTGTGTGTGTGTGTATTTGTGTGTCTGTGTGTGTGTGTGTGTGTGTGTGTATATGTGTGTGTGTGTGTGTGTATATGTGTGTGTGTGTCTGTGTGTGTGTCTGTGTGTGTGTGTCTGTGTGTGTGTGTGTGTGTGTGTGTATATGTGTGTCTGTGTGTGTACGTGTCTGTGTATATGTGTGTGTGTGTCTGTGTATATGTGTGTGTGTGTCTGTGTGTGTGTCTGTGTATATGTGTGTGTGTGTCTGTGTGTGTGTGTGTGTGTGTCTGTGTGTGTGTGTGTGTGTGTGTGTGTGTGTGTGTGTGTGTGTGTGTGTCTGTGTGTGTGTGTGTGTGTGTGTGTGTGTGT
>VRLP01008118.1:0-18160 GCA_009660295.1 Lophius piscatorius
GAGCGCAGAGTTCTGATTGGACAATATGGAACTATGAGCTCCTTCAGATACGTTGGTGCCTGACCGTTAAGGGCTTTGTAAGTGAGCAGAAGGATTTTGAATTTGATTCTAGATTTTACCTGGAGCAAATGAAGGGAAGCTAATACAGGAGAGATATGTTCTCTTAACCTGGTTCTGGTCAGCACCCGTGCAGCAGTGTTCTGGATCAGCTGGAGGGGCTTCACAGACTTATTGGGACTACCTGCTAGTAAGTATTCCCCATAGTCATGTTAGTAATCCAGCCTGGAAGAAACAAATGCATGAAGTAACTTTTCTGCATCTTTTTGAGACACAATGTGTCATTTTTTAGAAATATAACGGAAATGAAAAAAGGCAGTCCTAGAAATCTGTTTTATGTGGGAGACAAAGGTCATATCCTGATCAAAGATAACTCCCAGGTTCCTCACAGTGGTGCTGGAGGCCAAGGTCATACCATCCAGAGTAGATATATCATCAGATGAATTGTTTCTAAGGTTTTGGTCCCAGCACAATAACTATAGTTTTATCTGAATTTAATAATAAAAGTTGCAGGTCATCCAAGTCTTAATGTCTTTGAGACACGCTTCTAGTTTGGATAAGTGATTAGATTCACCTGGTTTCATTGATAAGTACAATTGTGTGTCATCTGCATAACATTTAAGGTTTATGGAGTGTTTCCTGATAATGTTGCCTAAAAGAAGCAAATATAATGTGAATAATATTGGCCCAAGGACAGATCCCTGGGGAACTCCGTGGGTAACTTTGCTATGTAAGGAGGATTCATTGTTAACAGATACAAACTGAGATCTGTCACATAAATATGACTTAAACCTGTCACGCCTCTGTGTTCCTTTTGTCACGCCTCTGTGTTCCTTTCTTCCTGTTTGTCCTGTGTTTCCCCTCCAGCTGTGTCTCGTTGTCTCGTTATGTCTGTGTGTATAAAGTCTGTCCTTACCTTCCCTTCTGTGCCTGTTTGTTGCATGATGTCCTCGTGTTGTCACGTGTCCCAAGCCCTCCCCGTGTGTCGTGAGTACCTGAAGTGTTTCAGTTCCTGTTTTTCCTCAAGTTATATAGTTTAAATAAATAGAGACTGTGCACCAGCTCTGCGTTTTATGCGTCTGCTTTTGGGTCCGGGCAAAACCCCACCGAAGTGTGTGTCAAAACCAATTTAATGCAGTGTCTTTGATGCCAATTAGGTTTTCAAGTCTTTGGATTAGAATTTGGTGGTCAATAGTATCAAATTCAGCACTAAGCTCCAACAAGACCAGAACAGAGGCCAGTCCTTCATCAGACGCCATTAAAAGGTCATTTGTAACTTTGACCAGTGCCGTTTCTGTACTATGGTGAACTCTAAAACCTGACTGGAAATCCTCAAATAAACTATTGTTACCCAGAAAATCACACAATTGTTCAGCTACCACCTTCTCTAAGATTTCAGAGAGGAAGGGAAGGTTAGATATCGGCCTATAATTTGCTAAAGCCTCTGGATCAAGAGTTGACTTTTTAAGCAGTGGTTTGATTATAGCTATTTTAAAGGACTTTGGTACGTGGCCTGAATTTACAGACAGATTGATGATTTCTAATAGAGAGTTGCTGACTAAGGGTAAACTTTCTTTAAGTGGACTAGTTGGGATTGGGTCTAGGAGACAGGTTGTTGTTTTGGATAAGGAAATAAGGGAAGTTAATTGTTTTAGATCAATAGGACTGAAGCGGTCTAGATCTGCTCCAGGTCTAACTGTTGTTTCCAAGTACATAGTCCTGGGGTGTAAACTTGAGCCAATTGAAGGCAGGAGGTTATGGATCTTATCCCTAACACTTGTCATTTAGTCATTAAAGAAACTCATGAAGTCATCGCTACTAAGGGTTTTAAGAATACGGGGCTCAATAGAACTCTGACTCTGTCAGCCTGGCTACAGTGCTGAACAAAAACCTTTATTTTCCTCTATCAGTGCAGAGTAATAGGTCGCTCTTGCGCTGCGGATGACTAATCGGGATTCAACAATTTTAGTATGACGCCATTTTCTTTCTAGTTCATGAGTTGTTTGTTTGAGGTTTCGAGTCAGGTTGTTAAACTGCTGCTCTCCTCTGTTTCACACTCTTCTTTTTTAGGGGGGCGATAGATTCCAGAGACTAAGATTCTGTGGATGAACCTTAGTTTTTCAATGTCAATGCCGCAAATCAGGACTAAATCCAGGGTGTGATTTAAACAGTGAGTGGGCTCATTAACACACTGACTGAAAAAAACAGTCTAATATTAAGTTAAACACGGCACCGAGACTATCTCTGTCTTCATCTATGTGAATGTTTAAGTTACCTACAATAACTATTTATCTGTCTTAAGGACTAGGTTTGATAGAAAATCTTATTTAAAAATTCGGAGTATGGGCCAGGAGCCCAATAAACTGACAAATAAGATTGGTGGTTGATGCTTCCCGGTTGGATTTGTAAGACTGAGAGTAAGGCTTTCAAATGAGTTACAGTCAGGTTTGGGTTTAGGATTTAATAGTAAACTGGATTTCTATACATGTATTTGTTGTAGTTATTGTACGTTCACAAATCACATATTTATTACATGAAAATTATAATAATCCCTATATTATGGAGTCGTCATCACCACTGCCACGTCTGCATCCATGTTTGCCTCCATGTCCACAGCAGACCCTTCGTGTTAAACTTGTATATTTCCAACGATAGGGGGAGCTTTATCTCCAAAAGTTACGGGACATAATCTTTCAACCATTTGCACAATTTATTCCAGATTTGATGCATATGAATACACTTGAGGAGATATATCTTAAAAAGAGAGTATTTTACTCTCATAGTTCATGTTCTACTCACTAGGGGGAGCTTCTTTTATAAAAAGCACTGTTTTTTTTTGGATATAACTTCACGTTCAAGCTGGGGAATTGCTAGTGCAATGCAAGGGCTTGGTTGCTTATTTGGGATATACCCTTGCTGTGTTGGATGACAACGTAGGCCTAGAAGCGAACACCTCCTTCAAAGAGTAGTTATTGGCTTTGGTGTTTACACAAGTCTATTATTATAGGGACCTCAAGTAATTTGTAATACGTGCAGATAAATTCTGTGAGCTCTCATTTTATGTGATTCTGTTTGTAATTTTAAAGTAAAACCTCCCAGGAGAATTGACATCTCTGTGATTTGGGTTCAGATCCTCCAGAATGTCTGTGGAACAGCTGTGCAGCGAGATAGACTTTAAGAAAGGGTGACGGCAGATGGTCATGTCAGAGTACAGGCACACAGCATTGGTGCCTGGATCTAAATGCGTTGCTGCTGTGTATTCATGCTTGTAACACATGCATAAAGTGTAAACTCCGAGCCCCATTGACCTTCCTCCCTAAACATTACTGTTACACAGGACTGTCACGTCATACGTACGGCATAATGTCAATAAATTCTTGGCTTTAAGACACACTGGTCCTTGCTAGTATAAATGTTCTGCACAGAACACGTATGTGTGGGCAGATTTTTTGACTAGTGGGTCCTCTGGTAGTACTAGTCCAGTATGAATATGGCTCACATCTGTTTGAAAAATATGTAATGGCATCCATTAGCTTAGCATAATGACTCCAAACAAAGAGAGAATGCTAGCATTGCTCTAGTAAAAGAAAATCCCCCAACATTATCTAAAGTTCACTGCGTAATACCTTACATCCTGTTTATGTAAATGTCCTCACCCTGAGGTAAGCAGGAAACCAGCAGCAGCTTTTAAAATAACAGTCTGATCACTTAATCAAGCATGGACTTGTTGGGCAGTGGGTCAAATGTAAAGTCAATTTATTTATATTGCACCAAATCACAACAAATGTCACCTCAATGTATTTCCAAAAACAAAGAGGTCCAGACCGTCCTCTTTTGATGAGCAAGAACTTAAACACTGTGGAGAGAAAAAACGGCCATTTAAAACCTTGAGATGATCCTGAATCTGGGTGACGGTCTTCTGGCTTGACTGGTTGGGTTGAGAGAGAGAGAGGGAGACTCAATTCTCTAAAGACATTATTAAAGGTGCAATGTGTAACCTTCAGTGGCATTGAGCAGTGACATTCTAGATTTCAACTTATAATACACTTTAGCTTACCCAACCCTACCCAACAATCTACGGTGTTCTTCAAGTGTCAATTCCTTTAAGAATTTTTATTTAGAAATAACATTTACATACTTATTCTGCAACACTATATGTGAAAGCTTGGATGTATTATTATTTGTTTACATTGTGTGGAAGCTGTACCCCGTGGACACTTGTCCAGTCCGAGACAAAGGTTTTGTGAAGATCGATACTCCGATCCTATCCAAGGCGTCCTACCACTGTGGAAGATCGGATCAGAGGGGGAGTGAGTACTTTGGACTGTGCGGCGTTCTGTCATCCGCTCAGTTGAATTCCGTGGGAAGTCTATTAGTTCTAGCACTAATAAGTCAGTATGATTCCCCATTTGACAAAACAGAATGAGAGTTACGTATGTAACTACTGTTCTATTAATCCTAGATAATAATAAGAAGTAGGTAGGTAATAGGTAATAAGCACTGGATTCTTCCATCTCGAGCACGTGCAGGTCGAGTATTTATAACAACAAAGTAACCCCTGATGCCTGGATGAACCGAGAGAATCTATATCTTTCAGTGTCATCAGATGATCTGCGCCTGCAGAATCTTTTGGTGAAGGACACAAGGACTCTGAGTGACTGAAGGCTCTGGCGGTCACCAAGGATTCATATAAACATAGTTACATACGTAACTCTCGTTCTATTTCACCCTTACTGACCGCCAGAGGCAGTTCTTTAAGCTCTGGATGAATTATAGCAGAAAGGTATAAGGATGGTGAAGGTCCATTTTTATACGAAGGCTAGACGGCCTTTGCAACAGGATGAAAACTAAGCAGAGGTACAGGAGGAGGACCATTGCTAAGTGGTGGACACCATCTTCATAGACAGCCATTACAATTCTTCCTGCCCTATTGGCTCAGATGGGGGTAGACACAGGGACATCAGCACTATTTGTAAATCCCATGATGGTATTTTTTAGCTGGGGGGTTCAAGCCTTTGGGGTCCCTTCAGGAACTTCTTCACCAGCTAGTGTGATCCTACAGTCTTGTTATCCACCCCCACATGTCCAGCCGACATAGCGTCAACGTAAACCCAATAATTTGGTCTAGCAATCTAGAGGACACCGCAGTAAACAGGGCGTTATCCTCCCTATATTGAGTTTGCTCAGCAGTAGGGCTGCTTGATGAGACTGGTTTACTACGACCAACTTTGTTGATGGAATTACTCAACCTGGTATTGCGCGAGATGGAAGCATCTAGTGCTAAAAGAACCGCCTCTGGCGGTAATAAGAAGGACATTGAAAAGATATCCAGCAACAAAATATTCAACATCTTCTTCCTTAATGGTTTTTCGAGCCAAAACGTTTCTTCATCGTCTTTTTGCAACTTTACTTAAAACACGAAAAGTCCTCCGTCGAACCCCTGCTCTGTTTGCCTTAAAGGATATTGTACAAACATGGAAATGTAACAGGTTGGCCTCCATGGGGGAGGACCGCCTCCCACTGGAGATTTAAAGGGCTTTTTCCATTAACAAAAATGTTTTTATTTCCTTCTAACTATAACTGAAAAACATAGCTGTGCATATTAGGTTCCATTTATTCGAAGATATCCCTCTAGATTTCACATACTGGGCTTTTAACACTCGCGGCCTGTTTCTTTTTGCCTGTATTTGAGTTTCTTATGTGCTGATACTTTAATGCTTGCAGGGCCACACACTCTATCCATAGATATGTGTCAGTTTGGCCAGATTAACAGTTCCAACAGAAATATTTGATAAATACATGTGAAACTATACCTGTGACTGTATATATTATACACATACACATTATATGGGTTGAATAAACATACATACTATATATGTTTATTCAACCCATTATGTTTGCCCTTTGTTATTTTACTTAATGCCGCAGAGTTATTTACTGTAATGCGTTACTAAGGTCCTTTGACCCCCCCTACTACTCGCAAACACAAAAAACAAAATAATAAAATACAACATAGCATTACATAATAAAATACAGCTTCCTCTGGTTGATGTTGAGTCATTGTTTCTGGTTTAAACACATTAACCCCATCCTTTAGAAATTGCTTTGGTATTTTTATCTTCCCATGCATTGTTTACAGACTTTTTGAAGTGGTGAATGTTCATGCTCAGAACACAACGTTGTGAATTCCATTCGTTGTAAGGGGCAACCTTGCACAGCTGCCTCTGCCGTAAAATACTGCGTTTGGGGAGACAGCAGACTGGAAAAATAGATATTTAAATGCAAGACTATTTAACATGAATCAAGTCAAGTTAAAACAACCCAAAGGACTGAGACCAAAGGCATTTTAGAGGATCCATGGTGGGTTAGTCTGTGGGGTGATGCTGCTGCATTGAACTGGTTTGCTGCTCACAGACATTTAAACGTCACTGACTGATTTAAAACCACATACCAATGATCTGGGTGAGGGATGGGAGTGGGTGGGTGGGGGGTGGGGCTTGGCTTAATTGAAATGCATAGATAATGTTTGATTATGTGAATGAGCTCTCTAGAAGTGTCCTTTCTAGTTTTTATTTAAAAGTTATGTCATGTACAAACCAGAACCAGCTGACAGAAAGGCCAGATGCCTCCCATGTCACATGGTGAACTGAGTTTGGCAAGGAACTCTTTAAAGAGGGAAAAACTTCATAAAACTATTTTACCTTATTGCTTAGAAGAACTGGCCTTTCTCAGCCTGCTTCCTCTCTTCATTATGTTCCCCAGAATTCTATTCAGCGACTCCCATGGAGGGTGGTTAATGGCTACGTAGCTCTCATGTCAGCAGTTGCATCTCCATGGAGATCATTGTTGTCTTCAGGAGGAACAGACCCAATCACACTCCACTACAGATCAACAACACCATTGTGGAGTTTGCTAAGTTCCTTGACAAAATTGCCCAACGCTGTCCTGCATTTCCTGTGATGGATGAGGAAAGTAAGCTTCATCCCTGGATGAGGAAAGCTGACTTTGAGTTTTGTGTGTGAAATACAATGGGGACTTTTAAGAAGCAGCAACTAGCACTTTTTCAGAGATGGCATTGATCTTTGATTTTGAGGTGGTCCAGATACAGGACTTCATTTTCATTTTCTTTAAAAACGTATGACAGGGAAATCCCAAATAATGATAACAATAATTTTAATAATGTAAACAGCTAACATTGATTTTAGTAAAATTTTTGCATTCTACCTGTATCTTCTTCTTTGTCATTCGTCGGCCTCCTTTGGGGTTTTCACTGCGGAACATTTGTTTCCATCTACAGGTGCTGCCTGCACTGCTGGCAAACTGATCCTGAGATCTGTTTGGGGTCAGAATCTGTTAACCTGAGCCCCAACAGATCCGGTTTGGAAATTACTTTCAAGTTCTGCATATTGATATGGAATAGGTTTTATGCAAGTGACCTTCCTGACACAAACCTCCCCATGTATAATTGAGGAGTGTTCAAGAATTTGCATGTGCAGAAGAAACCACAACAGAATAGCACTTGGACAGCCGGACAGACAAATGTTGATGTAAAAATAACCTCCGTGGTAAATATCAGGACAAACAGTTTTTTAATGCAGAACACAAGCATGTGCAATATCAGTGTGAGGTTGTGTTTGCAGTCCTGCCAGTCAGTAGATGAACTGCTATTGGATTTATTTTTCCTTTTCCCACAATGCCTCTAAGAGACGCTTACTTTAAAAAATATTCTGTATGTGAGAGGAATTATTATTTATTTAACTCTTTTATTGTTTTGATAGGTTTAGTTCTAGAATTGATCATCAGTTGAACAGGAACGAGGCTGCAGACTGGTATGAGTGGGTCAAACACAGATCTGCTTTGACCAGTGTAATCCCGTGCCAAACATGACATCTGTGTGAGGAAGTTGCGTCATACTCTTTCTTTCAGACAGAGTGCCTACATTTCAGTGTATTACCATCCCTGGTGCCTGGGAGAGAGAATGGGGAATGTTTATCTGGCTGTCAGCCTAAGCTCCTTATCATGCTCACCTACAGGAGGGTTGCATTTCTCCATGTCTGACAAACATACAACCTCAATAGTCACTACATGTATGGATTTATTACACAATGACCAATTTGTGTACAGTTGTGCAAACAAAACCATGAATGTTGCCTTGTTAGTGCTGCTCATAAGTGACTGTCCGCACTCGCTGCGTCTCAAGAATAAAGATAAAAATGTGTGTCCATTCAGTTAATGGAAGGTAAATAGTTTGACCACTTGCCGCTGCAGTCTTCCTGTTGAGTCCTCGAGCAAGATACTGAACCCCAATTTGCTCCTGATGTCTGTTCCATTGGTGCATGAATGATGGTGAATGGTCACTGCTCCTGCTGAGCACCTTGCATGGTAGCCTCCCTGTTGCAAAGCACTTTGAATGGCCATGCAGACTGGAGAGTCTATTTACTTTCTCTCTTTCTTTATTGAAATAACCTAAATAGGTTTAAGTTGAATTAGAGCTGCAAAATAAAATCATCAAGACATTTCCTGCCATTTACCCAGAATTGGTTTATGACAGGCTTTTGTCTCTCCCCATCAATGATCTCCAGCTCTTCCCAGGGTATCCTGAAGTGTTCCAAGGCCAGGTGAGTTCTATAGTCTTTATAATATCTCTGTTCTCAGTATACCTCCACGTCTCCTACTCTTTGGACGAGCAAACATCCAAGAAAGTGGCCAGAAGAAATCTTCATCAGATGCCAGATCCACTTCAAGGGACCAGTCCATGTATTTTTTGCATTTTGTACCTGCAGTCTAAGTGTCTTAGAGCAAGAAACCAATTCCGGTTGATGTGTGTTCCATTAGCGTGAATGGTACGAATGGTTAACACTCCCAATTAGCAGGTGGCCCATTGCATGGTTGCCTCAGTCACGACAGCGTGAATGCTGTTGGTTCGGTTTGTAAAGCAATTTAAGTGACAATCATAGTGGGAAAACACCATACAAGTAAAGTTCATTCAACATTTACATGACAAGTTCAGACAGTTACATTAATTAATTAATTAATTATCAACTGCTCATCCTGTTCAGGGATGCTGGAGCCTATCCCAGCTGACATCGGGCGAGATGCAGCTTACACACTGGACAAGTCGCCAGTTCATCAAAGGGCCGACACATAGAGACATACAAGCACTCATACGGGCATTTTAGTGTCACCTATATTTCATTTTTTTGGACTGTGGGAGGAAGCTGGAGTTCCCTGAGAGAACCCACGCAGACACAGGGAGAACAAGCAAACTCAGCACAGAAAGGCCGGCAGAGGTGGATTTGTACCCGGTACCTTCTTGCTGTGAGGCAGCAGCACTAACTACTGCGCCACCGTGCCGCCCCAGACAGTTAAAGTAAAATGAAAATAACAGTGATGAATTTGCGGCTTATCACCTTCATGACATGAAGGTTCTTAAAATGTTGGGAAAGAGAGGACACAATGGTTGGGCCATACAACTGGAATTGATAAAACAGAACTACCCCAAGTCTGAAAGAAAAATCATAAAGCAGTGACTCTTACCTAAAGAAAATACATTAAAACCAATAAACTTAGGGTTTTCAGATAAGAGTACTTCTTTGAAATTTTTAAAGTTATCCCAACTCACCTCTTAGCTTCCTGCCACATTCTGTTACTGCTTAGTATTCGTAACATGGTTGCACAAACAGTGCATGGGTCCAGGCTAAGAGCATGGAAACAAGAGACTGAACTCCTGGAACACGCTCTGGTTTTGGGTGACCTGATTGATAATGGGTAAGTTTGAAATCCGAGGAAACAAAGGAGCTACATGACCACACTGCCATGGTGGAACCAAATAATGATGTTTGAAAAAATAGTGGAGAGGGACGGATAGAGAAGTATGAGGGATGGAAACAGACACATACTGCTCGTGCATAGAATATCCTCCCTTTGTGCCTTGTATTTTTCTGTTCCTGTCCTGCAGCTTTTCTGTGCCTGTGTTTCTTCAATCCCCTTTTTCCCTTGTTCCACATACTGGGATTAGTCCTTTTTAGATCCCGCCTCCTACTTCCCCTCCAGAACTGCTCCATTTATCTTACCTCCACCTCAGCTGCAAACCTGAAGCCTCCAGCTCTGCATCAGTTCCAATCTACAAGCCTGTGGTCTCCAGTCTCCTGTGTAGGCTACCGTCCTGAAAATTCCTGCTCCTCGGTTGGCTGGCTCCCTGTCTAATTATATCTTTAATGATTGCCAGGAGTTTCCTTTCAGTGGGAACCACTAAACTATCAAGATTGCCCCTAAAAGACACAGAGGCTCCAGATAATGTACAATCTCTCTATTGTCTACTTTCAGATCTCTTTTCTTTTCGAGATTGCAGTACAGCCTCCAGTCTACAGCCTCCAGTTTCCCAGCACCTTCACTACCCAAAGTAAAATCCCCACGGACCTAGTTGGAGACCACGCACACATTTGTTCTTAGTCCTAATTCTGCGGCAGATGAACACCTGCTTGTGATCCAGCCATCTGACCAACAGATGTTTCCGGTTCCTGTGCTGCCTGTGCTTTAAATGAGGCTGAGAATTGGGAGTAACTGGTTCCTGTGGCACTGCAAACAGTACTGCACACTCTGATGTGGATACACATGAGAGACAACCTCTATATCTTATTTCTCTGGCCTTCGGTCTCACTGCCTTGTTGACATCCTCCAGTCATGCTGCTCTGTTTTTGGACACCAGTTCAAATCTCCAGCTAATGGCCCTGCCCATGCCAGCCCTCACAGTCATCTTAAAGATTGGCTCCACAAGTCTCTCCCTCTAAAGTACCCAGTCTCTTCCGCCACCAGTCCAAATTTGAACCGCAATAATGTCTTCTTTTGGTACTGTTGTGCTTTGTTGGAGGTTTATGCTCCCTGAGTGCTTTTTACTCCCTTCCTGCACACCAACAGTGAAAAATCTATATTGCGATGTGTAAGATGCACTAGTGGACACACCCCCCAGGCCCTGGATAGAAATAAAAAAAGGATGACAGAATCGGGGGCTCATCTTTGTGTTTTTACTGGTCGTCCCTTCATCTGTGTCATTGTTGTTTTTAACACTGGTCTGAGATTGGACCATAGAATCCATGATGGACCAGTGGACTGTAGGAATCAGGATGAACACAACAGGAGGGAAGGAATATGAGAGGATCCGGGCCAAGCTCGATGCAACAACATGTCGACCCATAGCAGATGATTGTGATGCACACTCAAGGATAACCAAAGAAGCTCTCTGCGTATTTCTGCATGCAGCTAGCCTAGAAGCGGACTAGAACATGGAAGACTCGGTCAGGTTGGCGGCTCAAGAAACAGAGCGATAAAGTACATAGTGTCTTCCCATCTGGTCAACTTTATAGAGTATATGTACACTGCCTTGATGAAGAATGAGCGTACACTCAGCACCTCAGCCGTCCGGCTATGTTCAATAGCTCTGCCAAAGGCTCTCCCCCCTGGTGATTTATGAAGGTTGCATTGTTGTCGGTACAAATCAGCACATGATGGTTCTCTGGTAGCTGGGCTGAAAGCCTAATCGCTTCACACACAGAAAGCAGCTCCAGGCATGTACTTTCGGGAGATAATTACAATAAAAAAGTGAATGAGCTATGGCATTTTTTATAATGGGCAATGGCACATGATGAGAAACTCACATGAACACAGATAAAACATCAATCACGGAGCATCACCTTTATATGGGGGCACAAATTAGATTAAAAAAAATGTTTGTTTTAAAAGGAGTGGAAATAATGAAACATCTGGAAAATGTGACTCATGATCAATAAACCTAGAATTCTCTGAAACAATCAAACTCTGTTTGGATGTTAATGCTTCAGAAACCTGAATGTGCACAGTAGCCAAAACTTAGATTGTACATTCTTTATCCTCCTTTCATGTGTCCTTCTCCCTCAAACTCTTTGTCCATTTCTTCTCTCTGATTATTCCATTAGTTGACTTACAGCTTCCAGATTCTTTCACCACCCACAACCTCTCAATCGCTCATTCTGCCTTCTTTTTTTATTATAAATCCCTGTTCCCAGCCCATCTCTCCTCATGAAGCCCCAATAACCCTGCCTTAAACACTATCCAAAAATGCTTTTCACAAGCCTCTGTGCTACCAGGAATGTAAACCCATCTAATAGACCATTAAATCCCTATTTATAGGACCTGTACGATTAGTTTTGCTCTGTGTTCCTTTGCCTATGAATTCTGATCTCACAAGCGGGTTTAATAGGAAAACATTATAGTGTGAATGTACACTGTGGTTTTTATTGAGTTTGAGACTGAATTCTGTATGTTTTCAGCAGCTCATTATGCAGCGTATCCCTGGTGTGAGGGGAACTTTAGTAGGCGAGGTTCAGTGGTGGATTTGTTTGAAGCCCCTAAGTTAAGATAGAAGTTAGAATATAGAATGATCTCTCTGAAAACATATTTAGTTTGACAAACTTCACCTGTCCTGGAAATGGATTAACCAACAAATCACAAACACTTTTTGACAATGTAAACTGAAAAAGAAGCAGTGTGCTATTATTCAAATACTTTATGCCATACTGAACTAAACAGAAGCCAAAAGCTTACAGTGTGTGGGTTACAAATGTTCTCTCTTCTTTTGAATAATGTTAAAACTCACAAACCTCCCTGACATTATTATGAGTTTTTCAACCTTATGTGCATTATTAGATAATTATGATATCTATTTGTGCTATATTGAGAAATGTCACACACCTTAGGTTCCATTTTATCCAACAACAGAGTAAAACTGGATAAAGCTCATTAAAGGCGCAATTTGATGGCATCTAGCAGTGAAGTTCCAATTTATAAATCCGCTCAAATTTCCCTATCCAACATTCTACAGTGGCCTTCAAATGTCACAAAAGACAACAAAAAGTAGCCCTTAAGATGGACGTATTTAATCATTTTATACAGCAAAACTGTAGGTCAAACAAATATTCTAATTTCAATAAGAAAAGACGGTCCATTGGAAAGTCCTTTGCACTCAGGCTCAACGGGGAGATTGTGATCGAAGAGTCCGGCCCTGACCAGCTGCATGACCCCCCCCCCTCCTTTGAGCTGAATACTTGTGGTGGTGGCTGATGACTCTGCTGAGACTGAGGAATGTTGAGACTGATGGATCTACGAGGACTAGGCAGAGATGGGGAGGTGGAGCGCACGCGAACCAGCTGCATGAAAAAACTAGATGAACGGGGAAGAACATTTAAAGACAGCAGCTGATGGTGATGGGCTAAACATGCAGGTGTGACAGTGATTGAACGGATGGGGCTACCTGAATGCGCGCAGTTGATATGAATAAATATGAATATGATACGCTCCAGATCGTGAAGCAGATAATTGAGACTGAGCATGTGTGAAAGGTGAGGATAATAGATTGGAATGAGCAGTAACTGCGGCCCGAGTGTGCAAGAGCATAGTCTTTCTGAATGACCTTTTGGTAGATCCCCATTTGTTACGCATTGCAATAAGATGTCGCGGCAGTTTCTTGGTGGGAGAGGGACTTACTTAATGTATTATTTAGCAGACTAAAAAACAACAGACCTTGAAAACTCATGAAGACCCAACTCTTGAAACCGTAAACTGGTGAAGTCCATGAAGTTCACCTGAGAATAACTCGCCGGGTGACGGACGGTTACAATGTTCTGGAGGGATCGTAGATTGCTGGAGTGAAGCTGGAAATCTCATAGCTGAATCTGCGTGCCACCTTCTCCCAGTCCACAAACAAGCTGAAATGGAGCTGTTTGTACAGCTGAAGAGAAAATGGGACGAACATGGGAGCTAGCACTTCACACTGCGAATATCAGTTGCCTTCGGAGTTGAATATCCAGTCTGGCCATTAAAATCTGGCCTTAAATTCATATACCTGCACTTGCTCGTAAGCACAAGGATATGTACAACGGGTGAACCGATTAGGGGGTCATAGGGCTCATGACGTGAGTGGCAGAAGGTTACAATGTTATGGCTGATCAGTGTACATATGGGTGTGAGAGTGCGTGCATTTGTGTTGGAAAAGGGCTTAAACAGCTTTAGAGGCTAAACCAAACGATTATGACATTTAAGTCAATCACAAGACCATTTGTGAAGGAAACAAAATGGAAACAAGCCGATGGAAACAAACATGGTTTTAGGTAGAGGAGGTTGAATGGGTCGCCAAAGCAGCCCTTATACATAAAGACAACTGTCCCTTTAAAATATGCTCTCACAAAACAACATGGTCCTCACTCATTATTTAATTTAAGACTGTTTTTTGCACAATATAACCATTTACATATGAAGGCAATGAGTTTTCATGTCGTGTCTTTGGTTCCGTAATGGATTCTGAGATTTTAAGATTAGGTTTTTAATGTTCTAATCTCCCAGACCCCCAGAAGTACTGATGGTATGTTGAGCATGTATTTTGTTTTTCCATAACTCACTATCAGCTCCACATTTGGACGGAAGGATGGAAGATTAATCACAGCTACAGAACAAAAGACGCTTGTATAAAGGAAGCCTAATACTGTGCAGACAGGTAATTATCCTATGATTAGCCTTTTCTCCCGTAAACATATTGAACATACTTTTCCGATGCCGAAAAGCCTCTTGCTGCTTAGCTCAGAGGAAGCATGCATCCTTCTAGGCCGATAGCGCTGGGAACGGTTCCATCTCCTCATCTTTTCATCTTTTGGAGTATTTTCACTGACTGTGTTTACATGCACACCAGTATCCTGGTTATTATTGAATTTTCGGAGTATCCCGTCTTTATTTGCATGTGTAAGCATAAAACCCCAGTCTAAATATCCTAGAGGAGACATCATTCCAAATCTTCTGGCTTGAGTACTCGCAAAGAAACCAGGATGCTGTTATATTTAAATGTCTTATCTATCTATTTATCTATCTAAGGAGTTAGTAGTTTCCTCTTCTTTCATCAACGGTTCAAATATGTCACTTAGCTGATAAAAGGCGCTCTACTCATACGGAATATACCTTTACCTTTCCATCCGGTCTCACTGAACTCCATCATGATTAGCCCCTCCCTCAAGTCACGTCTCCATATCCTCAACCAGCAATTCCTTGTCCTACGTGATGTCAGACTGACAGCTGTAGGAAACGTTTCAATATTGTCTGTCGTTCTCATCTCCCGTTGCCAGTAATAAGGTGAATCAACCATATTCCTAACGCGATTTTGGCATTTAATAATAGTACGCCAACTATATGCTGAGGAGGTCTCATTTTCTGCAGCCACAGTCAGATTAATTTATAGTGAATTCATCAGTTCTATCAGAAATCTTAGATTAAAGCCCAGAGTAATTGGTAAGCAGGATACTAGTATTTATCATGTATAAAGAGATATGACAAACCACATTTCTCTGTGCCCCTGGTAAACGTCATATCGCAATATGATCAACCTCATAACCGGGATAATGTTATTTCAAGATTTCATTCTTTAAGACACAAATGATGTGATGCAAAATCCGTGTCTTTCTCTTACTTGCTCTTGCTTATGTTTACTGTAGCTCTGTAAGCTTCAAAGTCACACTAACCATGACTGAAGCTGTTCTGAAGACCAGCAGATGCTTCAGGAGGAGTATGATGATGACTTTTTACTTACTGAACAAGCAGCCGAAAACAATGATCCAGCTCCTGAATTGGAAGAACCCGTCCTCCACCAGTCCAGTCCAGAGCATCGTGTCGGGCTCCAACTACAGACTGAAGACCACAGCATGTCTCTGAAGCAGCAAAAGCCTTAAACCTCCAGAGGTTGGCTGGTCCAAGAATCCAACCAACCCGAATACACTGAAGCCCATTACAAAAGCATGAGAGCCCATTAGAAGTAGAGCCTAGCCTGAAGGAAAAAAAGAGAAAAGGTCAGAGAGAGAGAGGGGAAAGGAGTCAAAGGAGGAGAGCAAGAAGGTTAACCAAGAGGTGGAAGAGGAGCGAGGACTCCTGAGGGGAGAAGGGAATGGGAGGGGAAAAGAATGACCGTCATCCAGGAGGAGATGAGGAGAGAAGTTATGCAGCAATATTGAGGAAAAGTGCGGCAGACTGGAGGCACAGATGAGACAGAATATGGAACGTAACCGTGGGTAGAGTTGGTAGAGAAATTCCAAACAGAAGAAGCTCCAGAGAGAAAAGGAGGAGTTAGCTGAGGTGCTCCAGGAACAGTAGAAAGTGCAGCATTATCACAAAGGGGAATATGGTGCATCTGAGGGGGGACCACAAGAGAAATGAAAAAGTTTGGGGAGAATGCTAAAGGGTTTTTCTGCAGTTAGACAGAGAGCATCTTCTGGCTTTACATGCTATCCAGCTGGAAAACTTCCCTCGCATCCACGCAGCTACAAATTGTTACGATTTGGATCAAACACAGGACACAAATGCAAAAACACTTAAAAAGAGTATGCAAAAATAAAGTTTGACGAAAAAATCTCCGATCTACAAAACAGGCAAACTATATTTAAACCAGAGGCAAGAAAATGATTTAAACGCCGAAACGAAGGCAAAACAGATGGAAAAAACAAAGTACCAAATAATGATCCTCAAGGGGCCGAGAACAGGTGTGAACATTCAACAACCAGGGAGGAGACACAAACAGACTCACACAGAGAGACAGACAGAGAGACAGCCATTCAGAGACAGACAGAGAGACAGACATTCAGAGACAGACAGAGAGACAGACAATCAGAGACAGACAGAGAGACAGAAACAAGGTCAAGCCAGACAAATTATCCTGAGAGGAGAGAGTGAGGATGAGGGAAAGGAGGAGCAGGATGGAAGGTTAAGGACTTAACTGGACTAAATTGAATTAAATGAAATGAGAATTCTCTGGCTCTACCTGAGCTCTAGTTGCTGCGAGGGATGGACACGGCTATGGTTCACGGCTCCCCTCAGTGAACCAATCACGTTGTTGTCTGTGGCGCTTCTCACATGTCCAGCAACCAGGAAGCAAGGGGAAATCAATTAATATGAATAACTTTTTACAGCACCTTTTAAAAGACCCAAGGACACTTTACATATTTGGGCACAGAAGAAAAATAATAGGTCATAGGCCTTTGTTGGTGGTGAAGTGTTTTTTTTCCACATAGTCTTCTGTGGATGCCATGTAAAAAGTTTTTGTTTTAGATCATGGCAGCATCTTGTACTTTTTGAACATCCCTCTTTTCAAGCTACATGAATCATACACATTAAGGTAAAGGAGATAAATAGAAACACCTATGCTAATGCTGCTGCTAGCCCAGCAGACGCTGGAAAAACAAGTTATTTAGTCTTAAATGATTCCCTTTCAGAATATTTGAAAATATTTTTAATTCTAAACACAATCTTAATTTAACCCCAACAGTGCTTTTCATTTGACACGCATGTTCATTGCTCTACTCTTAATCATAGAAAAAGTGCTCAAAGGCCGCAATGTGCCCAACACATATAATAGCACCTAAAGTACCAAAATTGCATCTTTATTAACTGCATTTATAACAGGATAATGATTTTATATCAGTGACCATTGATATTAATTTTTAAATTTAAATATATCTTATCTATGTATACAACCAGGCCTACACTGTTGTATTCCCGAAGTCCCCAGTCCCCTGCATTGTACAAGCAATCCCCCTGATTGAACTCCAGAAATTAAATCTGATGATTTGTCCACAGTCTAGTGAGTAAAATATGATCTTTGAGAGTAAAATCTGATGTATGCAGGATAGATCTCCTTGTGCCGATTCATGTGCACCAGTTTTGGTGCTCTCCCTAGTGCAGTGGTTCTTAACCTAGGTTCGATCGAACCCTAAGGGTTCGGTGAGTCGGTCTCAGGGGTTCGGCGGAGCCTCCGCCGCGGAGGTCAAGACACACCCGACTCATCGTGTCAATTCGTGATGACACGCCCCGCTTGGCCATCACTGGCTGCAGATGATAACGTTACATTGCTTGGCCAATCAGTGCTGCGGGGAATTTAGTGCGCTCAGTAGTCAACGTGTGACTGTCGTGGTAGTACGTCGTGTGATTTCTTTCTTGATATTTTAATCCATGCTAACTATGTCGAGCAAAAAAAGAAAGTGGTCGGACGAATATGTACAACATGGATTCACATGTATCACGGAACGTGATGGGACCCAGC
>VRLP01008119.1:0-18156 GCA_009660295.1 Lophius piscatorius
TAGCACTTTGAGATTTGATCCAAATGTAAAGTGCATTATAAATTAAATGTATTATTATTATTTATTATTATTCAATTGTGTATCAGAGGTATACTGTATTTTAGTAGTTCATGTCAAATCTAGCAAATTGGTGAAATAAATAGAGCTGAATTACTCAATTTAGTTGACATTTCACTTGTGTAATTATACAGCCAAAAAAAAAACAGCCACGAAGGGGTTACACAAATCTGTGTACTTTTAGTGCCGGTCCTGAGCCTTGATAAATTGGGGGGGGACTTGCGTCAGGAAGGGCATCTGACGTAAAACATATGGCAAATCAATATGTGGAAAATAAAACTGATTTTCAAACCTGGAGCTCAGGTTAACAAATACTGTCACTGGTACTGTTAACCAGTAAGATACCGGCTGTACCTATGGATGGAAACCGGTGATGGGACCAGCATAAAGAATAAAAATAAGAATTAAGCCCCCCTAAAGTCGGAAAAAATACAAAGCCATCATCGCCGCCATGTTAGTCACTGCCGCAGATACGTAGCGTTTTTGCAATAACTCAAAAACTATTTCATGTTTCATTTTGTGTGAAAGAACTGGATCGTTTTGGAAACGTTTGTTGCATATTTCTCTCCTATTTCTCATATAGCTCTCCACAAGGGAGAGCTAAAAATGTTTCAACCGTTGGTCGGATTTAGTCCAAATTTGCTGCAAATGAATCGACTAAAGGAGATATATCTTGTATATATCATATTATACCAATCTAATATTTTGTATTTTACTTATCAGGCGGAGTTTTTTTCTTTTTAGAGAAAACAATGTGGGACATAACTTCATAACCATGTGGCAGATTTATTCCACATTTGTTGCATATGAATCGATTCGAGATGATTTATCTAGCTTTTTGTGGTAAAACCTGTTTCTCGTCTGGGACTTCCTAACCTGAAGTCCAGTTGTTAAATTTAACTCATATGAATTGACACAAAGAAATCTGTCTAGTAAGGTTGATTCCATAGCTCACTGTTTGAGATTATTATGGGTCCCTTTTCATTGCTAGAACAATGCAGGAGATTGTGGTTTTTTTGGGGACATACCCTCGCTATCGAAACAGATTTTTTCCCATTTCTTATTGTGTTGTGCTACTTTGTCTTGATTAGTTGCAATTATTTTTTCCAAAAGCCTAAGTCTATCTCTCTCTTTCTGTCACCCTCAGAACTGCCCACATAGAGCTTGGTTGAGTTGCGAAGTTTCTTCCCGTTAAAAGGCAGATTTTCCTCGCCACAAAATGCTTCCTCCTTTGAAAATTGTTGGGTATCTGTAGAATAAAGAGTAAGTTTGGACCTGCTCTTTTGGAATGTACCTTATGATTTTTGCGCTGTACGGATACAATTTACTGTACACACATCTTGCAGCAGCATCTTAATCCTCCTATTGGCTTTTTTGTCTACCATCTGACTTTTGTCCTCCTGACCTGGTCTGGGTCGGCATTTTGCAAAAGATATTTATAAAGGATAGAAAATATATTGTTTCCCAACTCCGTCAAAGCTTTTTAAAGACCTGCAACCCTTTAATAATAATAATAATAATCTTTATTTTATTCATCTGTTACACAATACAACGTCGTGAAAGGTGTCTCTGCATTTGACCCATCCCTGAGGGAGCAGTGCGCAGAAGCGCCCGAAACCTGTTTACCACAGGTGTTACGCTTCTTTTTGCAACTTATCGTCATCTGACCTAATCTAAAATAAATCATACGTCATTTTTGAGTCAAAAAAAATTGAGAAATTACAAATTATTTTGACTGGAGTTTATATCGGAGGAAAATATTTTGGCAGATTATTACAATTCAATGAAAGTTACGGTCATTCATTTTTAATTGCAAAGAACATATTATGGAACCCGTTATACCTTGAAAGGGTAGGGTTTACATTTCATTACATTTTCACACATTTTCATTACAGCTTACATAACATTTGACATTGAAGAAAATAGACAGGTTAAAATCACAAACCTGTGGTGAGAAGTCCACAAAGTTGTGGAAGTCTTCCTTGAAGATGTTCCTTTTCTGGAGGCAGGAGTGAATGGAGAAAGGCTCTGGATGCCCGATGTGCCTCAGGGACTCTTGGTCAGTGGTGGATTCAGTGTCGAGGTCCATCGTGAAGTAAGTGCTCTGCATTTCGCAAGGTGGAGAGGGTGGACTGCCACTGGAGTACTGGGGCAGATGGTGAAGCTTGTCTAGAGAGGCTGCTCTGCCTTTCAGGTCCTTGTTAACACCCAGAAGGAAGTTGGAGTCTGAAGTGGGAATAAACTGTTGGCAGTTGCACTCAAACATTTTAGGAGACACACCCTGAGCCACAGGGTGCTGATTGAGACGGTGCCGGTGAAGATGGTGATGGTGCACATCTCTAGGGGGATCCAAGTGCTCGTAACCAACACCCATGTCAGAGGGAATAGTGTCAGACATGCACAGCTCTACTGAGTGATTCTTGTGGAACTTGGCTCTTTGGACATCAGGAAGCTTGTCTTTGGCTATGCCTCCGTTCATCTGGATTAAGTTGAACATGGTGACAATGTCTGCTGCCACCATGAGCTTCTTGGAATGTGGGTCCTCCATGGAGCAGCGCATTTTCTCCTTGAATAGGGTGGCTGGGAAAGCGGGGTCCATGGAGGCTGTGTAGAAGAGCAGGCTGCGGAGCTTAGCCAAGTGTACAAGGTCAAAGCGAGTACACAGGGACTTACACAGGTCCTGATAGGACATGGTGTTGTGCTTGGTGTCCAGCTCCTCCAGGATCCGGACCAGGAAAGGAGAGTACTCCGGGAGGGGGTCCATGATTGGCTGTCAGAAACAGGCCTATGTAGAGGATTCTATCTGAGGGAAAGCTTGGAACCTGAAAGCAGGACAAATGTACACGTTTACTCACTCAGACTGTTGTTTCTTTCATGATGTGAGATAAACTATAACTTAACAAGATGTGCCAAAAACATTGTAACTAAAAGTTGAATCAAAACAGAGTCTCATAACTCAAAATCTATCCCTGTGAGGAGATCATCAATTACACCATGGTATCCAGGGCACAGCTATGATGAATCTGGCCTTAATGACATTGGAATCTACCATATGCAAAAAGAAGTAATCCACTGATCCTCGAAACCTCTGCCGAGCATTTGGAAATGTGCTTTCATCTGTACTTTCTGAATTACTGAGTGAGTTCTGATCCATTTTCACTTTCACGGTCTAATCCTTTACATAGACTGAAAAACCATTTGACTGACTGTGAACCTGCATTATCATGATACATATTGATGGCAGTGCCATGTTTATATACCTTTCTGTTATCCAATACATAATGGCCCCCCCTCTTGGTATTGGAAAAAAGTAATGTTGATGCGGGTGAAGATAGTGATCCAGAATCAAAATTCTGGATCACTAACTCCCTTTATCCAGGGAGGACAATAATGTCCTCCATTGGACAATAATTAAATCAACTTTTATCCTGTATACAAACAAATAAATAAATATGGACTTACGAGGAGCGTGTTACGGTCTCCATAGAGAATCAGTCAAGATGGCACTTTGTTGATTGTGTAACACATCAGATCAGGACTATTATCGACGTTTTTGGATTATCCTCATCCTCCCCTTCATCGTTGGGCCAGTGGCTGAGCCAGGCTGCATTCCGACAGGGACAGCAGCTGCAGAGCCGCTATTAGAGCAGGGCGCGTTCGTAGGGGGTCTCGGTCTTATTCCATCACTCACTCATAGTTGTTGGAACATTGTAGAGAATAATCTGATTACATCGGTCCAGCACAGTACGCACATCCTTAGAGAGAGACGGTAAATAGAAGGGAGAATAACAATGAAGCATCATCTGAATCAGCAGCGCGCGCCCTCCCGAAATCCAAAACTGGGTTTATGATTAACACAAACTTTTATCCTATTAATAACCTGTGAGAAAAACAATAAGGCAGAAAACCGAACGTATAGTAGGTCCTTACGTGCACGAGCGCAGATAGATGCAAATTAAATAATATATGCTCTCATGGTTACTGATGTAGTCCTATTGAGTGCCTTCAGGTTGAACCGAGTCCGCGGTCCGAGTTGGTGTTCTCTTTCCAGGTTCCACCATGCATGGCTGTGCTTCTTTAGTGGACGAGCTGTCCTGGACATAAAAATACATGTTGTAATAGAAATCAAACTAAATAGAAAAGATGCAGTACTTGCCGGTTTCTGCTTTCAAAATAAGAGCCATAGAGTAGAGAATTCGATTTCAATGTTGGAATTATTAATTTTAAAATAAAAAATAATAGCCTACCACGATAGAAGAAATTACATCAGTTATAAAAAAAAAATACAGCTCTGTGTTTCTTTTTGTCAGAGCCTTTGCTTGAGCAAGGGTAATGATAACAGAGTGGAAATCATACACTATAGATAATGTATGATAATAATGTAGACACATCTATGTTTAATGTAATGTAAACATAGATGTACCTAAAGAATCAAAAATAAAAATACTCATTGTGCATTTCAATGGTCCATCTCAGTGATGGATTCAGTGTCGAGGTCCATCGGACCCTACCAAAGTTAAAGTTCATTACTACATTAGATAGATAGATAGATAGATAGATAGATAGATAGATAGATAGATAGATAGATAGATAGATAGATAGATAGATAGATAGATAACTTAATTAACCACCACAGGGGCAATCTAAGATTTAGCTTTCCTATCAGTACTATTTTTTTTATTATTTATTACAACAGGTGTAATAAATCTGATTTATTTTCATTAATTAATTAATTAATTAATTTATTATTGTGGTAAGTATAAAACATTCTTAAAAAAAATCTTAAAACTAGCGGTAGAAAATAAATGTCCAGGCCTGTTTTAAGGCTGTAAATGTTAAAAGTTGAGGCAATTTAACTACTTAATTGATAATAATAATTTATTCTTTATTTATCCCCAGGGAAATTCAGTTCTCTGCATTTAACCCATCCCTGATGGAGCAGTGGGCTGCTCTTTTGAGGCGCCAGAGAGCACTTTGGGTTCAGGGTCTTGCTAAAGAACCCTACGACATGTAGACTAGCTGGGGATTGACTGGGAGATGGCCGCCCCACCCACTGATCTACAGTTTATATACTTGTGCTATCAAATAGTCATAGCCATGACAATGCAGTCCTGTGACAGCCATGTATCTTTTCTGTCTAAAAAGTCAACATTTTTCATAAGATCCACTTTATTCAGTTCTGGAAATAATGCAACTGATTTTTTTAAAGTTTATTGAAAATCTAGAATCAACACACTTTTAGATTCAAAATAAGTCTGAAAAATTGTCATCCAAGGACTAAATAGTCCATCAGACATATGTAGTGGAGCAAAAAGTACAATATATCCCTCTGAGATACAGTAGAGTATCTGAGGTAGAGTAGAGTAGAGAAGCATAAGGTAGCCTAGCTGTGGAATTAGTCCAAATCCTCAAATTTGTACTTTATTGGAGTAAATATACATACTGCGAGTGCGACCTGCGCAGACCTACTGCGACTGTAAAGTGCGAGTCAGCAACTCGCACTTTACATAAAACTATGGGTAGCCATGAGTTGTGGGCTAGGAAAGGATTGTTTTGGATTGTAGATTGCTTGCCCTGGCTTCAGTTTCCAGATAAGCAATCTACAGATTCTAGTTTATTATCACATCTAATCTGATGCGCTTCATTTACAAGAATCATCTGCACTTTAAGTATAGTATAATAAAAAAAAGGGGTAACAGTATGAAGTGGTAACCTATAAAACTCAACTATCTTAGCATAGTATTAATGTTCAAGTGTATTTAAACTTTTTTCTAACTTATAGCATAATAGTAGTCCTCTATAACAAATACGTTGTTACGTGCATCCACAGTACACCCAATATTATACGTACAGACATTTGTTATAAATTGTGTATTATGGGGGAGAAAAAATACAAATAAAGAAAGAGATATCCAGTAATATCAGACTTAAATACAACAAATTCATGTCATGCATTGACAGCCACTGTCTTTGATATAGTGTGCATTCCAATCCTCATATTCGGGGCTATTTATGGTTTGTCCTTTTATTGTGGAGGCAATGTATTACACTTCCGGTCACAGTCTACTAAAATTTGTATGATCGTACAGTTCTTTGTTTCCACCTGAAATGACGTAGGTCCACCTTTAAAGGACAATACGGATCCCATCCGTCACTTGCGAAGTATCTGTATTGATGGTGGTGGCCGTGATGATGAAAGTGATGATGATGAAGGATCTCTGACACTCACCACAATAAATGTATGACTAAAGTGTGGTGTAGAAGACCACTATCAAGACCCTTTTAAAGACGTTAATAGTCTGACCTAACCCATGTGCTTCACTTCATCGAATCACTTCAAATCAATGTCCACTTATTTAAACCAACCATAAAATAATATACCTACGTACGTATATTTAAATGATTTCCAGTTGTCCAAGGTTTTTTAACAAATCAGTCCTGATAATAACTTTGGAATATACATTTGTGTTCAGGATTTGAACACTTTAAATAGCTAAGAACAAAAAAATTGGATTATTATTATTGTGATTGTTGTTGTTGTTGTAGTTGTAATAAACACATTGTATGATATATCAATTATTAGCAATGACAGTGGTTTAGATGCATTTTGACTTTTTGTTCCTGATTAAATTTTCCTTCGGCATCAAATAATGCAAAATGGAAAATTTAGACGGAAAAATGGGTTCTAAAGCAGTTCTAAAGCTATAAGATAACAGACTGAGAGGTTTGATCTCATCAGAAATTGTTGTTTTAATGGGTTTCATTGTTGACATTTTGTCCATAACAAATATGCAAATAGGAAATATTATGATTACACAGGGTTTTATTGATGTATTAAAGGATATGTGGTTGAAATGACAAATTTCCCCCCAACTACACAAATTAAATGCAATTGACTTTGTAGTTTAACAATTTCTTTAACAATTCAACTACATATATACTGATTCTCATTTAAATTACTTTCCCACATTTTTGCGTTTTTAACTGTCTGAAGCCTAATTATTTTCAATTATTATTGCATGATGTTGGTATGCATTTATTACAAATATTTTTCAATTCACTTTATACTTGTATAAAACAAAATATTCAAGGCATCTTATAGTCAATCTATCCATACAGTCACAGCTTTCAGTAAGATATCGCTCTCATTTGTCTGAGAACAAGTAATCAGATGTCAGCAAGTGAAAAGCAAGAACTTTTGGGTCATAATAAAGGGATTATTTTTGTTTTATTATAGCTATGGATCCTCTCTTATGAGCACACACACTTTCCTTATGAAGAGAGCTGTGGGGAGGCAATGTTTAAAAATAAAACCGAACAGGACCAAATGCAATCTTCTTTATGCCCTTCAAGATGATCAAACATGATGCATTGCCCCAATTGCTGCATTTAAAATTGAGATGCAATGTTCCTCTTTGCAAGAGTTCTTATCATTTTATTCTGTATGAGGGTTTGCCATCCCGCTTGACCACAATTATTAGATTTTTTTTTTCTCTTTTCCCGACTGTGAATTTTGTAGACAGCTGCTGAGTAGTTTTTCTTATTTTTTTTATTGCATTTAACTGTTTATTTGTACTGCTTATGTCAAGTTAATTGTATTTATACAGACATACCAACTGCACACTAGTAATTCTAACGAATTCCTCACATAAAAGTGTATCATTAGACCGACTTAATATTTTTCTACCATTCATTTAACTTTCCCAGCAGAAGGACCGAAAAGGAAAAAAAGTTGATGGAGATATCTGTGCTCAATTAAAGCTAGGGTTTAATTTCTTGGCTGACAAAGCTGGACTGATGGAATGGTGGGTCTGGAAGGATTGGAGATGTGAATTGACTGAGGGGAAAATTGAATGTAGTTTGGATCTGCAAACTACACACACCATAATCATATCAATTCATAGAATGCGCTGCGGCAGATTTGTGTGCAAATGTAAAGTTCTGTAACTGTTTGCTAAAATACAGCTTCAATTTATTTCAATGTCTGCGATATTTAAACTTGAATTGGATTTTTTCAAAGAACCCTTCGTTAGTTATAACTCACTTTATATTTGCACTTTCAAAGAACTTTCACATGCATTTTAATGATGGCATGCTGCACTTTAATTAAAATACTGGCACTCTATTATTCAGTATTTAAATGTATCAAGTAATTCCAATAGCAGGTCCTGGAGCAGGTACTTGGCTCCACCTGGAACACAAAAGCAGGAGAGTGTCACACAATATAGCTGCACAAAAAAAATATTGGAGTTTCTCTGTGGTATATTGAGGTATATTTATTATAATATTGTGATTGAAGTTTGTGCTGCTGCATCAGGGTGAAAAGAATGTGAACTTGTTCAAACTGAAGTGTTCCATGTCTCCAAGGGGTTCGGGCCAAAAGTTTCCCCAGGCAAACAAGCACTCTTATAAGGGTTCCGGGAGAGTCCACGTGATAGGAGAGGAGGGGGGTGTTTTGTAGTTGGGTTTCATTTATTTAATTATTATAAATAAAGGCATGTGGTTATTTATGGTTTACTTACAAAAATGTATTAGAGTTAATTGTTGTGTGAAATCATCTTTAGCTTTATTTTACTTTACATAATTGAATATTTTAATGTTGTAAAAACACACCTGCAAATGGTTATATCAAATTAGGGCATGCAGTCAAACTGGATAAAAGGTGCCATTTTTTAATCTGTCTAGGGCTTTACTAACACTGTTGGAAGGTGTTCAAGGTGCAATTTGATAATAACTCAAAAATAAACAGAAATGGTTTGACCACCACCTCCTCTCCACCTCATCTTTTTACTGCATCATCCAGCTGCTCGACGGTAATTCCAACAGAGAATAAGAACCATACAGGACACCTGCATGTTTTTTGATTAAAAAGGAAACTTACTTGCAAAAGTTACTGATCCATTTATAGATTAGAAAGATTCTTAATCTGTAAAATTAAATAAATAACCCCTATTGTGCAATATAACATCAAAATCAAAATATTGGCCAAGTGTCAACACATACAAAGAATTGATTGAATGATTTGACATGCTTTCCATTAAATTACACATGAATAACCATCCGAACAACTTAATAATGTGTAGTCAATGTCCGAAAACCAGTGTTGTGTGTATACTTGAACACTATGGACTTACATCGACAATGTAAGACAGTGCATGATATCTGTATGTTAACTGTAAATTGATTAATAATTAATTCAACTAAAATAACTTTACCCTGCATTGGAAGTAAGTGGATGTTTGAGTGCTCTAGGGTCACTGACACTAAGTGACTGATTAAAGTGTTCGTCAGAGTGAAAGCTTGTGCAAAGTTTTTGTGTTTTGGCTCTGAAGCGCCTGTCAGAGGAACAGTTGGAACAGCTCGTGTCCAGGGACTGATGGCTCGCTCGCTGAAATCTGTCTCTCCTACTCGCCGAACAGAAAAAAAACTTTCAAGAATATTTGAACAGTTTTGAAGTCCAAGACACACCAATGATGGCGATGAGTATAATTAGGATTTTATCAATACTGCTTATCGTTCTGGTTCTTTATAAATACACTTCTCAGTTCTTTTCTATTGCTACATATTTTTCTTTTTAAATAAATGATTTCTTAAAAAGGTTAGACTCAAAATAGGTTTAAAATTGAGTATGTTATAATGTATATGCCAATGTTGCTTCTAAAGTAATGTTTTCATCATCAGACTCATTATTAAAATCTCATTGAAAACAAATTGAAATGTCAGTAAAGTAACTCATATTCTTTACATTACAATAATGAACAAACTTTAGAAAAAATGTTTGTTTTTATATAATACTACAAAATTACAAGAAATAAATAATACCCTAGTAAACGAAAATACATTGCCAGGAGTTTAAATCAAATGGAAGGGTTACTGTAAAGACAGGTAGCCTCATCATTATCAAATTATGCAAAGAAATTAAAACATATCTGTAAAGTGGTTATGTGGGAGTTTATCCCTTTTTAAGCCTCAGACAAGATTTATTCATGTAAATACACAGAGCTTTGTTTGAATCACTTTGAGCTTTAACAAAAATTGCTACTCAACCGTCCTAAACAAAGTCTGAGATGGTGTAATGGTTAGCTAGCTAATCATTAGAGTACTGGCTAATGTAATATTATGATTAAACAGGGTTTATTGATGTATTAAAGGATATGTGGTTGAAATTACAAATTTCCACCCAACTACACAAATTAAATGCAATTGACTTTGTAGTTTAACAATTTCTTTAACAATTCAACTACATATATAGTGATTCTCGTTTAAATTACTTTCCCACATTTTTGCGTTTTTAACTGTCTGAAGCCTAATTATTTTTAATTATTATTGCATGTTGTTAGTATGCGTTTATTACAAATATTTTTCAATTCACTTTATACTTGTATAAAACAAAATATTCAAGGCAAAATTGACCGTCCTAAACAAAGTCTGAGATGGTGTAACAGTTAGCTAGCTAATCATTAGACTACTGGCTAACGGCTACCAACGGTTAGCTAATCGCCTGGATAAATCTATTATTTCAGTGTTTGCAACAAACATTGATTGCAACACATGTATTCTTCCTTAATTGTAATGCTGCAGTTCACTGTAGCATTTATACTTGTTTCAGTAAGGTTCCCTTAACTGGACTCACATTATAGAAACTGCATGAGAGGAAAAAATTGACTGATGGCGTGAATGTGTTAAAATAACATTTTGTGAGTGAAAAACAACTTGGAATTGTTTAACCCTGAAATTTCATCACTCCAATTTTTGCTATGTACATGCTTAGATCCAAGCGCACATATGGGACGTTCTGTATTGGTGCATCTGACGCCACCAAGTACCACAACAGACTGTCCAGGAGCTCACTGATACCATGACCTTTGGGTGGAGATTTCCAAGGACACCATCCGCCTGACTCATCAGGAGTGTGCCCTGATGTTATCAGGAGTACAGATAGGCATGCAGGTTCGAGAAAACCTTTACCATGATTTTCGGAGTGATTTTGAATCCAGCCCTCAGTGGGTTGATGATTTTGGTATCCGTTGATCGTTGCTACATTATTTTGTTCTCAATTAATTATGAAATATACATCAGTATATTCCACTTCAACAATTAGTTCAGCAAGATCCAAAGTGTGATTGTATTGTTCCCTTTAATTTTTTTGAGCAGTGTACCTTAAGTATGAATCTGTAACTTAACATAAAACTCAAAGTAAACAATAAATTAAAACACAGTAAAGGGTTAAAGTAAGGGTAAAATAAATGTATGTGGGATTTATATTTTGAGTAATAGTTTTTCCTTTCAAACTCATTAATTCCAGTGATGAAGCTGGCTGTCCGCACAGCATTCAGCTACTATCACACTCGAATTCTGCCCAGTTAAGTAGTTTCATCAGCCCAAATTAATTGAGCAAACAGATTAATTGGTCTACCTCTAATGGGCACACATAAGCATACCAAATGCAACAGAACATCATTTACTACAGCTATTTTAATACATTTTAACAGTGCTCAGCACCTCCAAGATGAAATATGATTATGCTCCCCTTTTTTAGGAATGAGGGAGTATTTCTTTATTTGCATCAGTTGATATCTGTGCAAATTGAATTATCAGTGACTGAACATCCAATAAACAGGCCTAACCAGAATTTATTATTTTACGTGTCAAAGTTCTATAAGTTGATCAGAAATTGCTATGGTATAATTGCTTTATTATGATTATGTATAATTATTTTTAAATTTATTGATAAACAAATATTTGCAGAATTGCATCAGATTTAAGGATTTGTCTGATGTCTTTGATCACAACGCACTGATGAATATTTTTCTCAATAACGGTAGCCCTTCATCACAGGTATAGCTAGAGACACATTTTATTCAAATGAATCTTGCAATGGCAACAAATAATGATATCAGACCCACTGTTTCACTACATCAGATTGAAAATCAACATAAAAACAGGCATTGAGAATAACCAATCACATTTCAAATGAAAAACTGTGTACTTCCAGCAAGAACAAGATCAATTCAGCAACTAAGGGAAATTAAGGATTATCTAAATTGAAAGGTACAAAATAATAGACCACCAAAGAGTCCAAATCTCAGAGAGGAAACATAAGGAATATCTCCAGGAGAGAGTGGGCAAATAAAGGGGACCGTGTGGCAGACTTTTCCATGGAGATCACAAAGACAAACTGACAAAGGGAGACAGAAGCAGACTTAAATACACAGAGAAGGATGGGGAACCATCAGTTATTCATAGAGAATGATAAAAAGAACAGGCAGGACAAGGAAAGAAAAGTGATAGGGAAAAGGAACATTCCCAATATAAAACAGGACACAGTACACAAAGTTTAAAAAGTAAAGTGAAAATGAGAGACCAAAACCATAATGGCATGAAATAGTGAACGAAACTTTCAAAAATGATTCAGTTAGTATTTGACTCCAGCACCCTAACATTAAAGTTGGATGTCTTGTAACCAGGTAGATCCCCATAGAAACATATTCTGTACTTACAAACTGCTCTAGAGAAGGGGGTTAGGATTTGAATCAGCTATTAACAAAATCAAGCTGTCACTTATCTATCCTTCTGGCTGGAAGGAGGTGTCTCCTTCAAGCTGGGAAGGAGACACAACATACATGTTTGGAAATCTATAGGGCAGATGCCATTCTTGCATTATGTAAGAATGAAGAATTTATTATAGCCCAGACCTGGCTAAAAGAACTGTAAGTGGTACTCTTCAGAGAGAAGAAGACTGTTTTTGTATGTCGGAGTGATGAATACCTTTTCCAGATTACATTTTTGTGTTTCAAATGACCATCTTTGAACTGTATTCACAACATTGGGTACAGATCCTAAAGGAGACAGTTCCATCAGCTATTGGAAAATTAAAAAATTAAGTTAAGTACCAATTGTAAGTGACAGTGTGCAACTCCATTCTGAAAATACCCACAAAGACATTTGACTTTTTCATGGTTTTTCACCCGTTGGCATCTTGCTCGTTGACCTCATTTAGTACAGCCAAGACAGAACAGGCATACGCATGATCCATGTTTTCTTTTGAATGACAAGCAATGTTAATGAGCCAGCACCAAATTATATAAAGAAGCAGCACCATTCCTAAAATCTGCATCAATTTGTCCATGTTAAACAAAACAAAACCCAGTTTATTTTCTATACTTACCAAAAGAGTGAGGAACCATTTAAGAGGAGATGTGTGGTTTCAGGCCTTCCAAACTGTGGATGAAAATAAAAAACGCCTCTATTTCGTCACAGCAAAATATGTTGTCTGCATTTAATCCATCTCTGAGGAGCAGTGGGCAGTAATCTGCAGTGCCCGGGGTAGATTGGGATTCAGGGTTTTGCTCAAGAAATGCACAACATGGGTAGAAGAAACAACAGCTCTAGTACCCAATGAGATACAGCCGACCCAATTGGTTAACTTGGATCTGGGTTTGTATAAATAAATCAAACACTGAGTTAATTGAATGCGTGCTGATTAAGCTTGTAGATCAATATCAAAGGAGCCTTAGTGATCAATCAGATAATCCAACTCTATTCATATAGCACCTTTCAGATATTTCATGCCATTCAACATGCTTTATGAGTGATTAATGAAAATGTCCAACAGTTATATGTTGTGACCACTGTACAGCATTTAGTGCCTAAAACAACAACAATAAACGGGAATAGCGAAGAGAAAAAAAGGTGACAAAAGAATAAAAATTCACATAGACAGAAAACAAAAAAAAAAGAACATATAATGAGACACTACGTGTAATAAATGAACAAACCCACAATGAATAAAAGAGGAATCATCCTAAAATATAATAAATCTATAAAAGCTTAAAGAAATGACCAGGCAAAATACATAAACCTGAATTAAAGTGAAAAGTTTTGATTAATAGTATAAACGCTAAAATTATGAAACACTATTAAAAGCCTGAATAAATGGTATTTACATTGAAAAAATATGAATGTTTTGAGCTTATCTCATCTTTCTGAAGTCTGCACCACCAGTTAGGAACTTAATGAATTTCCCAAATGTTTTTGTTCTGCTACGAGGAACAAAAGGACCAGAGGACTATGGTACGGTTTTGAAAAATGATGCCCTTAACATAAAATGCTAGTTTTTCAAATAAAGTTTGGTATAACAGTATGTCTGTATTTAGGCTTTAGCTGAACTTCTTCTTTTTTTTCTTGTTACCAGTGTTCTTTCATCGCTCTTCTCTTGTTAATTTTTCTTGCCTCCCTGTATGTTTGTGCATGTCTTTGTTGCAGGCGTGGCTCGGGCTTCCTCCTTAGCAGATTATTCACTGCACCTCCTCGCTGCTGCAAACTTGAACCTCTTCATCAATCATCTCTGCAGAAGCCCCGGTTCCACTCTGTCCGAATGCCAGCTTGCATACAGTGGTAACTCACAAGGTTGTATATATATACACATCTATACATATACATATATAAGTATATGTATACATATATATATTTATTGTATACCAGCTTTTGTTTATTTTTGTGTTGAATTTATGATTCTAATCCTCTTTCTTTGTGGCTAAGATTATCTTGCCTGTCTGCCTGCCAGAGCATCTGCCATGTTTCATCATTTGTTCACCACCTGTCTTGTCACCATTCCCTCTGTTCTTCTTCACTATTGGGCAATACACTCCTGCTAAATCATTGTTGCTTGTTGTGTGTCTTGTAATTGGGCCCTCTAATCTTGTAAATTTAACAGTCCACTCTTAATTCCACCTGAAGCAGAGGATTTATTTAGCATTAATAATTCATAGAAATTGAGCAGAAGTACCTTTTAATAAATAAATAACGTGAGACGTAAGTTTATCCATTCAGAGGTATAATCACACACCAGGTGCATGATGAGGTTGATTGTTGTGTTTTGTTTCTGATTGTTGCAATCTGAGTTGTATGATTGCATCCCGTTTCCCCTAAATTACGTATTACAATAAGTGTTAGCAAAGACAATCAGGATACACTCCAATTAAGTCAGTTTGATAGTACTCTTGATATCATAGTTTTGAGACAGAAAACTAATTATGACATCTCTTGAACGTAGAACACACTGTTTACCAGTTGTTACCAGTTGTTGTTTACCAGTACCAATTTCATAATCTTTTGTACTCATGTTAAGAAACAAATAAACAATTTAATAAAGAATTAACAAGAGAAATTTAACACAAAAAAAAATACATCAAGAGATTTCTCTGTTTTATAAGCCTTGGAAATGTGTTTGCATTTAAAAAAATCTTACAAAGTGCATTATTTCACAGATCTTTTTCAACTATTTACTGTATGTACCTTTTAAAACACTTATTGTTTCTTTTAATTACAGTAGATAAATACGTTTTTCATTCTAGAGAACATTTAGATGTACTGTGATGGTGGACAACCGTTACACCTGCCAAATTGATAATCAAACTGATGTTTTGCTGACAGAGATGCATTCTGAAATGAATGCACCCATACATATGCAGCTGAATGTTCATGTCCTCCGGATATGTCTTAAAATAGCTGTACATACCAGTTAGAACTGAAGATACAACAGTAGCAGAGAGTGACTTTAAATGCTCGAGAGCATCGGCAGGCCGACGTGAGTATAATCAGTCTCAGTAACTGCCAGCCTGCCTCAGGCAGCTGTCCAACTCTCAGTCAGGCTGGTGAACAGCTCTCCTCCTCTTTTCTGCTCGCTCTGCACCAGAGATGTGACACAACACATTTTATTTCAGGCTGTCACACACATATAGCAAGATGTGACACTCACTGTAACTTACAAAAAAAGTTGTCACAACTGCTCTCATAGAAGCAACTGAAGATAGAAGATTGACTAAAAACTTTATTTACTGTTAAGTCGGGGATCAAGTTTTACTTCATTCCTGAAAGACTGACTCCCCTCATTTCAAGCTCACTTAATAATACACTAATTACTGATCACCTTAAAACAACACAGTAAATTAAATTGATTTAAAACTCCAGCCACTATACAACAGAACTATGAGTAGTAGACATATTATTCCAATTTTAGCTTTCTGTAATATTCAGAAATGATAGAAAATTAAGTATCCGAGAAAACAACTTAAAAAATCTGGTTGCCAGCTACAGCACAAATGTATAAAACATGAATGTGACATCTATAGGTACCAAACAGAACACACAACTTTTCGATGTAGGTACAGAACATAATATCTACAGAGATCAGTCGGAGAAGGCACAACCTATGGACATCAGCTATAGAACACATTACCAACAGATATTATTTATAAAACATACAATCTAGAAAGATCAGTCTTTCCAGAACACACCGTCAATAGATATATGGCATTGCTTATGTTATCTATGGAGTGCATTGCCTATAGATACCATCTATGGAGTGCATTGCATATATATAACATCTATGGAGTGCATTGTCTATAGATACAATCTATGTGGTGCATTGTCTATAGATACTATCTATGGAGTGCATTGCATATATAACATCTATGGAGTGCATTGCCTATAGATACCATCTATCGAGTGCATTGCATATATATAACATATATGGAATGCATTGTCTATAGATACCATCTATGGAGTGCATTGCATATATATAACATCTATGGAGTGCATTTTCTATAGATACCATCTATGTGGTGCATTGTTTATAGATACCATCTATGGAGTGCATTGCATATATATAACATTTATGGAGTGCATTGCCTATAGATACCATCTATGCAGTGCATTGCATATATATAACATCTATGGAGTGCATTGCCTATAGATACCATCTATGTGGTGCATTGTCTATAGATACCATCTATGGAGTGCATTGCATATATATAAAATCTATGGAGTGCATTGCATATATATAAAATCTATGGAGTGCATTGCCTATAGATACCATCTATGGAGTGCATTGCATATATATAAAATCTATGGAGTGCATTGCATATATATAAAATCTATGGAGTGCATTGTCCATAGATATCATCTATGAAGTGCATTGCCTATAGATATCAACTATGGAGTGGACTGCCCATAAATATCATCCATGGAGTAAATTGCATATAGATATTATCCATGTAGTGCATTGCATATATATATATATATATAAATATCATCTATGCGGTGCATTGCCTAGATACCATCTATGGAGTCCATTGCCTATAGATTCCATCTATGGAGTGCATTCTATATAGATATTATCTATGTAGTTAATTGCCTATAGATACCATCTATAGAGTGCATTGCCTATAGATATCAACTATGAAGTGGACTGCCTATAAATATCATCTATGGAGTACATTGCATATAGATATTATCCATGTAGTGCATATATATATTGTCTATAAATACCATCCATGGAGTGCATTGCCTATAGATATCAGCTATTGAAACACTACCTTTTGATATCAGCTATACAAAACAGATGGAAGTTTCCAATTATATGTAGACCATCTTCACATTAAAGTTATAATGTGAATTTCTGCTACATGTCAGATGCAGGCAGACTCATGGCCTTTGTTAGTATAAAAATGTTTATACTATTTAGAGGGACATTGTTGTATGAGACCCTGTTCTGCTGTTGTTTGGAGACTTACGTTAAAGTGTTTAGCCAATATGACTGTGTAACCTAAAAACTCATGTCCACCAGAATAACTACATTTCACACTCCTTATGGATATCAGCTATAAAAAGCATTCACTCAATTCATCCTCAGAAGAAGATTAAGAGGAGACAGAAGGAAGCTTTAGAGGACAAGCAGAAAGGAGTTGATCAATAGCCTAGTGAAAAGGCTATACAAGCTATAATAAAAAAAAATTCTTGAACATGTGTATCTTAATAAAGGTTTCACTATGGTTTAATGCCACACTAACTCAACGTGTCAGTTAGACCGAGGTTTATGAAGCCAAAGTTTTTGAAAGTCCCCTGGCAGTAATGTTTACACACCTCAACCTGCCATCGACATTTTGGTGCATTCGTTGCCTAATAAAGATTTTCTATTCTATTCTATGAAATAGTTTTTGAGTTATTATATTTACACAAAGGATCTGTGGCAGCAGCAGCAGCAGTGGTGGTGGTGGTAGCGGCGGTAGCGGTAGCGGCGGTAGCGGTAGCGGCGGT
>VRLP01008120.1:0-12500 GCA_009660295.1 Lophius piscatorius
GATCCATCAGAATCCATCAGACTCACCAACGCTGTCCATCATCTGAAGACAAAGTCCCTCCTCCTTTCTTTCTCTAGAAACAGATCTATGACACGGTCTTAAAGGACGCCACTTCCTCTCAGGTCCATCAGAAGATCCTCCTCCACTGACTCACGATTCTACCAGAAGGTTTTATTTGTTTAAAGGCTGAAGATGGCTGAGACATTAGATACTGAAGAAACCTCATACATAACTCTGACATAGAGGTGGGTCAGCTAGAATCATCAGTTGTGTCAAAGAACACGCCCAACATGACAAATTCAAAATCTGGTCGTTTAAAGCAGATGACAGTCAACAAGAAAGGTCGTGTTTGTTTCTACAGAAGACGGATTCGCTGTAAAGTCTGAAGTTTTTTTACCCGGAGACAGCAGCGGAGGAATCTGATTGGATAAAAAAAAGCTCTCATTTTTAAGAACTCACTGGAAGAAGCAGGGAGAGAAGCAGTAAAAGTACACAAACAGACTGATCTAAAAAACACTTAGTCTCTAATAAAATGTTTATTAAATGATGGAAAAAAGATTTTGACAATGCTGACAATGTCCAGGCCAGCAGAGAAGACCTCGCCGGTCCTGATGACTGATGAGGACGGGACCCCTCTGAATACAAAAGAAAGAATCCAGATCGGACCGTTCACATCATGTCGCGGGGACATAAATCGGATCTGATCTCGGATCACGAATAAATGAAAAATGAAAGTGACTCAAATCTGATCTGAAAGAAAAAAGACTTTTTTGCCGGCCTTCCTCACCAGACGAAGGCTTGAGATCGTCTTTCAGCGATGTTTAAGGATGGACTGGGTCACGATGTACCGACAGACGCCACTGAACTCTTCTGCCTGCTCACAGACTAAAGATACACTTTCTAATATTTAATCTATTATGCAGACAGAGGCTTTGAGAATCACATGCTTTTCCTTTCAAGGAAATCACATGCTCTCTGGACAGGAAGTGACCTTCTTGCCACACAGGAAGTGACATATCGTGATGGGAATACAATATGACCAAAGTCTGAGGAAACAAATGTGAGTCACATGCAGAAATGGACATTAAACCAATTCTAGATTAATGAAGTAATAAGTGGATAAATCAAACCATTCAATACATAAATGAAACAAACGTCAGTCAATCGTTCGGATCCACGACTCCCACCGCAACGATGTGACGCATAAGTAGAAATAAAACTGATTTGAGTCGTTCTAGCCTTAATGTCTGTGATCCATTATGGGTCATACTGATTCACATGTCCGCTCCGGGTTGATTCACCCGAACGTAACCATGGCGACGCTGATGTCGCAAACTGTTTGAATACAAAGTTCTTCATGCAGCATTAATAAATCTGAACTTTCATGTTAGCGCCGTATCTCAAAACTAATCAGGTAAAACTAATAACATTTTCAAATTGTATCCCCTAGAGCTGGAATGATTTTGGGAAAGGCTGGCTGTATATTTCTGCCACTAGGGGGAGCTTTATCTTCAGTCCAGATGTGGTGTGTATGTTTTTTTTATGTATATATAGAGATATTATATATGTATATTTCAGACATATATTCAGGTGGATTGCTTGTACAACACAGGGGATTGGGGGCTTCTTGGTGATATACCCTTGCTGTCCGGGGGGGGGGTCTTTTTTATAACATGTCTTTTATGACATTTAATCTATTCTGACACCAAAATTTGACATAAAACAATTAATAAATTAAAATATGGATGTATTTTGATGTTGCCACTCTGTGAAGCTGATTTATTTGTGAACGATGGGAGAATAAAATCCTTTGAGGAGGAACTGGCCTGGTTGATCAGAGGTTTACGGGTTTCCTCAGAAATGAAGACGGGAGAGTAAAAATGCTTCAAAATGAGAATAATGTGCAACAGCAGCACCAAATACCAAATACACACGACGCTGTTCTGTTAAAAATCACAAATCTCAAATATCTGAGTGACCCTGTAATATGTGTTCTGTTTTTTGTGATCAGACATACACAGTTAAAATAAATGCAGATGATAAAGGAGCCGTAATTCCTCCAGATAATCCCAATGATTCAGACTTTTCAAGGGAAACTGGAAGAGTTCCGGATGATGACTGCGAACACTTCTTGACTCATGGTGGGACGAGTAACATGAGTCCTGATGCTGGCTGATGTTTCCTCACAGGCGCTACTGTGCAGGCCGGACTCTCTCCCTCTCTGTTCGGAGTCACACAGCGCTGCCTGCCGGTCACTCGTGGAACTGCTCCTCCGAGAATCAACCGAATGACTGGAATTCCATAACATTCAGACTCCGTCTTACACACGTGCACGTGTGCACGTCTTCCACAGATGGCGGCTTCGGCTCTTGCACTGCCTCCAGCTCCTCTGACGTATTTATGATTCTATGCATGACTTTTCCATGACGGGCGGTGGTCGCCGGCTCGATGTAAAGCTGCGCCAGTTTTTTACACTACATGAGCAGGGCTCATTAAAATAAAATATAGGTTCGACTGAATAAGAGAGGGGTTTGAATGGTGGGCATGGACGGACTCCCCACCCCCCCCTCTCTCTCTCTCTCTCTCTCTCTCTCACCCCCCCTTCTACTATCCGTCGCCCCCTAAACCATCCCCTCTTATTAAAACAACACGCCAATCTGTTGTAGACCGGTAAAAGGGGTTTGGGAGCCGTAAAGAGGAGGAGGCTCCTCTCAGCCGTCTGGAAGGCATTAGACAGCAGCAGCAGCAGCAGCAGCTCTTCTTAATGCTCTGTCAAACCTGGATGCTTAGGGGAACTATAGCAACACTTACCTACACGCCCAGACTCAGACCCGACTCTTAGACACCTGATTGCTGGAGACTCTTTTTATATATATATATATATATATATATATATATATATGTATATATATATATATATTCAATTTATGTGTTTTAATATGATTCAAGCTGCCAGAAAAAGTTTTTTGTAACTTTTGAAAAGCTGAATGAAACTGTTAGAAGTTGATGGAGGAAAATATTTATCATTTTTTCATAGTCTATTTTTTATTTATACTGTTCTATATGAATGATGCCTCAGATGACTGACTGGGTGTCTGCGCACCTCAGCTGCATTCGGTCCAGAGACCGCAGACAGACCAGAAAGTAGAGGCGAGAAGTTTGAGCATCCAGCTGAGCGAAGTCAGAGGAACGCGCCTCAATCTGATTTTTGTTTTTTTCTCGTATGAATGAAGATCCACTTCAGCGGATTCATGAGACTCACTGCCACTCGAGTGTCCTCTAGAACTTTGTCGAAACTTTTCCTCCCTGTGGAGCCGGACCAGAGCTGACCACATCCTTCCTAAAGGACCAGAGAAGACAACATCTGCTGCAAGGTAGGAGACGAGGGTTCTGTCTGCACGCAGGGTTTACAAACACAAGAGCTAGAAGAATCCTTTTGGACATGCAGAGGATGCAAAACTCTGTTCATCCTTTATTCAAGCGTTTAATCCCAAAGTCTTTTTCTTCTACACCTGAATTTAAAATATAATAAAACTAGAAAAATGAGTTTCGTTTATATAGAAGTCTACTTCGTCCAACATCATTCCTATTCCAGCTGTGCGAATCCGCCCATTTTACATTTCCAGCCATGTGAAAGTAGAGAATAGTAGAGCCAGTTTCTGCTCCCTGAGGAGTGGGCGGTGACGTCACACGTCGAACGTCACTGTTTGAAGGGTAGCGAGCCAGTGGGAAAGCTGCATCCAGACACGGTCTGCGTGGTTCGGTGTTGGAGCGCGTAATTTGATGCATGAGGTTCGAGGCGCTGCTCGCGCGCGCCGTTTAAGACATTATTGATTGTTGAATGTTGATAATGAGGTTCAGTGACTGCAAACATGAGAGATCGGGTTCTTCATCCGCTCCCTCAGCTCCGCACAGATCTCATGTTTGAAAAATGTAAGGATGCGTAACTGGAAACATGCCGCTTCAATCAGAACCGGAGAGTTTCTAATGGTTCTTGGCATCAGAATCAGGAGCTCTTTTCTCAGCAGAACTTCCCAACCGTTGGTCCGATTCAGTCCAAATGTGGTGCATACTAATAAACTGGAGGAGATCTGTCTTGTAATTAAATGTTTATTTCTCTACTAGTTCATATTTACTCACTGTGGGGGGGTTAATGAAAAACAGTCTTTAATCCATGGGGGGGTTGCTTGTACAACGCAGGGGATTGGTGGCTCCTTTTATTTTTATGGGAAAACATTTTTATATGTAATTTCAAATATAAAATAAATAAAAATGCAACTTTATGTCTAATAATCCGGATTGACTGCCGTAAACCGCCAATCAGAACCTCTGGGTGTTGGATGGTTCGTGTCATTATGACCTCCACACACACACGCACACACACACACACTGATAAAACGATGTCAATGAACATCTGTAAACCCTGAGATAATCTCCTGTCAGATCTTGGACCCATCTGTCGGCTCTTCCATTCATGGAATGCCGGTCTTGGGTTTCCATGTATCAGCAATCCTCATATGATTCTGATTTACAGAACACATGGACTCCGCTTCCTACCGACCCGCTTATCTCTTCCACAGACCTTTTAATTCCCACGCAGCAAATCTGGAGCCTCAGCCAGATCCACCTGTAAGACAGGAGGCCGTATGAGAGCGGGGAATACGGCGAGGGATTGAGTGATATTTCAAACGCGTCCTCACAAACAGATGTTCGCCCTCTTCGTCACATGAGCGCCGCTGAGTTTGTAATGCGTATTGGAGGAGATCTCTGCATAGCGAGTGCATGTGCACACATGGATCCAGACCGGCCCGGCCCTTGATTCCGGGCCCTGAGGGAGTTCCTCTGCTGAGCTGTGGATCAGTGTCGTACAATAATCGGACCGTACATCAGCGCCGGCCGTGAGTGGAACACTTAACACTGCAGCGGAGACTTAACTCGCATTTTCAGCTGTGTGTGTAGTCTGGGGCGGGGACACCTACCTACCGGAGCCACTGATGCCCAAAAAAGGAAGAAAAGTGCTTTTTATTTCGACTAAGTGCAGACCGGCTGCGACAGGATGTCCCTCCACCTCGAGCACGGAGACGTTTATTACCTCACAGAGGAAGGCATTCCATGACTGGCCTCCATTAGGGCTCACTTCCAGCCTCACGTGCCACTCCTGCTCACAGCGAGGGTCCTCAGCCTCTGGGGCCTCGGGGCTAACAAGGTGTAGCTTAGGAGAGCTTATTTACAACCCCTCCCAAAATAATAAAAATTTTAAAAAACACCACCCGCTTCTTCTGTCCTGCGCTGTTTTCCCCAGGATGCATCAGTAGAAACACGGCGGAGGTCCTCGGTAGATTCCCGCCACCTCATTGTGACTGGACGCTAATGAACGCAGGTCTAGGTGTTACCCACCGTGAAGTCACCCCGCAGCTGTATAAATGAAGCTGAGAGTGTTTCTCCTGCTGCTGCTCCTTCTTTAAGACCCCCGACCATCACTTCATCCATCGGGCCGGTGTCGGGTTTCTGCCTCCGAGCCGGAATGAACTGTGATAAGACAGAGTGCTGAACGTGATGCTGTCTGGGAGCCAGATATCTCAGAGACACGTTTCTCGTACCCAGGAATCGGTTCCCCTAGTGGTACTGTGAGGTACTGCAGCTGGAACTTGTGATATTTATATCATCGAAAAGACGTCGCCGCCGCGAAAACTCTAAAACTATTCCATGGATCGCTTTAGTAATTCATACCCACATAGACCTTAATGCGAGGAAGAACTGGAGTGGTTTGGGGAAAGGTTAGTTGTATATCTTCACCACTAGGGGGAGCTTTACATTTAAAAATCAACCAGGGGGATTGCCTTGGGTTGGGGGGCTTCTCGGGGATACACCCTTGCTGTCGGGACGACTCCAAAATATATCATCGTGTATATTTCTTAAAATTATTTCCCTATAATATGAATAATAAAAATGACGAAAGGTCACATTTTTTAGTTTACGTTTGGCAGCAGTGCGGCTGAGACATGGAGTCCATCCACCGGTTCTTCAGGAGAAGGTCCACATTCAATATTCAGTCAATGATTCAAAGATCAAGGTGGCGACGCCATCTTTGACCCAATGAATGCTGGGAAACTGAGGAAACACCAGAATCCAAACACACCTGAGTATGGATGGGTTTAAATTGTGAACATTTGGAGCGCAGTGGCTACGTGAGCGCCAGCAGGAAGTTATTGTTTGATGGATCAGACACGGGTAAAACGGCGCCGCCTTAAATACATTTATGAGATGTTCTGGGGAACTGGGCTGAAAGAATGAGGTACATTGATGGAAAAGGTTCACTATGGAGCTCCGTTAAAGACACTGGCTGGGCTCGTGAGAAGAATAAAGGTTTTTTCTGTGGGAACGGTTTTTTTTCGTAGAAGGAGAAACCAAACAAACAGTTTGATAAAATCACCTGTAGGAAACCAAATACATCTCTGGACGGAGACGCGGCTGCAGAGGGAGGACTGAGGGCTGAGAACGTTGGTTTAACGTCTCAGAGCCACACTGATGTGAGCTGAGCTCCACAGCTGCTAGTGTAGTCAGCCAAGCCCACCACCGAGCCTCCAGCCGCTCCTCCTCCTCCTCGAGCCCCTCCTCCTCCTCCTCCTCCTCCTCCTCCTTTCGGTATCCACCATCCCTGCCTCTCTCACTACCTCCTACTTTCTCTCTTTTTCTCACTGGATTCTAAAGTCCTCCACTTCTTTCTTCCTCTTCATCTCTCTGTGGGACATCTGCATCTCTTCTTCACTCATTCATAAAAGCACGGATGGAATAAAAGAGGCTAAACAACAAATACCACAGTTTGGCTTTTAAAAAAAAAAGAGAAGAAGAAAATGGATCGCAGCTTCACTTAAGCGTTAAAACATCCAGATGACTCACGAGAATTAAGTTCTAAAAGCCGGTGCTGTAAACTCTCCCGCTCTGCCAGCCGGGGGCATGACACACCTGATAGTAATGGATAACAGGAGGCGATGAAGAGGAGGAGGATGCAGGAGACGTTAAAGTCAGCCTCCTTGTAATGTTCTCCCACTGTTGTGGTTCTGTTCACATGATTCCAATCATGGCAGGAGTTCTGCAGCGGGGCAGGGTCGGTGTTGTGAGTGTTGAGCTCTGGTTCGCTCCCACAACAACGGCCCACTGTAGCCAAATGGCGGGGTTTATGAGAGGAAGGAGGAGGAAGAGGAGGGGGAGAGGGAGGAAGAGTGAGGAATGCCAGTGACTTCTTGGCGGCACCTTTGAAAACTCACATGACCTTGAAGTGGGTTAGAACGTACCGTTGGATTCAGACTGGAGCAGAATATCATTTAAAAGAAAGTTCGGCAGAAAAATACGTGTCAGTCGATCGTTTTCAGATTCATGTCCAGGAAAAGACTGGAATCATGGCGTAGCCACCGCCGCCGCCGCCGCCGCCACCGCCACCACCGCGGATCCTTTGTGTTGACAGGATAACTCGAAAACCATGTCATGGATAATTTTCAAATTGTAAACCCACTTATGTGGGTAAGAACTGGATTGATTTTGGGAAACGTCACTTGCTTATTTCCACCACTAGGGGGGAGATTTATCTCAAAAGGTTTTCAGGCCATTATCGCTCAACCATTGTTCCGATATAGTCCAAATTTGAGGCGTATGATTCCACAAGAGGAGCTCAGGCTTGAAAACGTCGTAACAGTTCATATTTTAGTCACTAAGGGGAACCCTTTCATCAAAAACACAGTTTTTTGTGTAACTTCCTAATTTGGTGCAAAAGAGAGTCAGTGAGAACTAACTTGTTAGTTTTTAATAAGGGAGTTTCTCGTAGGTAAGAGGAGTTTGGGTTTTTTTGTCCTCGCTGTCAGGGACTGAAGTGTTGGACTAGTTGAATCTTAAATATTCCATATCCATAAATCTAAACACTGAATCCACTTTAGTATCTGCTGAGATTAATTTCTAGAGGATCTGATTATTCATACACTATAAAACAACAACTTCCTGTCCTGCACACAGTAGACGTTATGTTAGCGAGCAGCTCCAGAAGTTGGCAGCTGCCTGCCGGGTCTCACCCAGCTGCTGCCTCTCCGCCGCTCCATCATCTGCTACGGAACAGGCGGAGCCTCTTCCTGCTGCAGCCGCCGCCGTCATGAGGGCCATCTCTCATGTACTGGTCTTAAAATGCATCCATCCACACACACACACACACACACACACACACACACACACACACACACACACCTGCCGAGTTTCCCATCAGAGTTCTGTGTTCCTCTGGTACAGTTTCTGGATCTTACTTTATGTTACTTGTCCTGAAGAACCTCTCCGGCAGCAGAACATCGGCGCTGACTCACTCTTCACACAAACATTAGGGTCTGATTTGTGAATGTTTGGCTCCCAGACACTCACTGCTGACTCACCATAGCTGGAGCTTTATGTTACTTCATGTTATCTCTGCTCCACACCCAGAGGTTCTGGACCGGCCTCAGAAATATACTGTCTCTGCACAGATCGGGCCATGACCCACAAAAATCCACTCACACATATGGAACCCAGTGTGTGAAGACTCATATACACACATCTATACATACACACATATATCTACACACACACACACACATACATCTATACATACACACATATATCTACACACACACACACACATACATCTATAGATACACACATATATCTACAAACACACACACACATACATCTATAGATACACACATATATCTACACACACACACACATACATTGATACATACACACATATATCTACACACACACACACACATACATCTATACATACACACATATATATATACACACAAATACACATGCATCTATACATACACACATATATCTACACACACACACACACATACATCTATACATACACACATATATCTACACACACACATACACATACATCTATACATACACACATATATCTACACACACACATACACATACATCTATACATACACACATATATCTACACACACACACACACATACATCTATACATACACACATATATCTACACACACACACACATACATCTATACATACACACATATATACACACACATACATCTATACATACACACATATATACACACACAGATACATGTATACATACACACATATATACATACACACAGATACACATACACACACATCTATACATACACACATATACACACACATCTCTACATACACACATATACACAAACACACACACACACATCTATACATACACACATATACACACACACACACACACACACACAGACACAAACCTATGCACACAAATACATAGACACACACACTTATGCTCACACACACACACACACACACTTAAACTCACACAGACACACACACACACACACTTAAACTCACACAGACACACACACACACACAAACCCAGAGAGTCTGGTGAGCCTTGTTATATTTTATAGCCCAACATCGGGCCTGGAACCAGAATCCTGCTGACAAGGATCCAACTGCTCTCCTGAGAGTTTAGTCAAACCATCTCTTCCTCTCACAGCGCACAAATACACACACTGTACCGCACACCTCTTCCTGTGCGCACATACGAACACGAGATGGACACACATGCCAGCCCTGTTACGTTTTTCGCTCCGTTTGTACATGTAGACATGCAAATACGTATCTGAGTATTTAACATTATCCTCTGTTTCGGAAGATTCACAACTTTAAAGAGCTCCTTCTAAATCTGCCTACATTAAATCACACACTGAGCTGATCACAGAGATTTATCCTCTACTTCCTCGTGTTCCATAAACATTAATACGCTTCAACTGGACCTCCAGCTCAAGTTTTCACACACAAGCAATTCCAGCTATTAAATAAATCAGAAGCAGCGCCGTGGAATTCAATTCACAGTAGTGCCGTTTAAATGAGTTGTAAGTTACATCCATAAAGTTAAATATTCTGTTTGTGCAGAACTTTTACTTTTTTAGGTAATAAACCCATGTGATCAGTGTGAAGACACACAAGACAGATCTCCACCAGTCCATTCATCTGCACTAAATTTGGACCAAATCGGACCAGCAGCTGAGAAACTATGGTAAAACCCCCCCTACTGGCAGAAACATACAAGACACCTTTCCCAAAATCAACCCAGCTCTTCCTCGCACTAAAGTGATAATTGGGTATAACCTGATCCATGGACTATATTTTAAGTTATCGCGTTAAAAGGAAATGAACTATTGTCTACATGGATCTACACGTACTTCTTGTAAAAGCTGTAGTATGCATGCCAGGCCTGTAGGAGGCAGTGTCACCTCTCAGAATCACACGACTGCAGAGGGACGAGACCGCTGAGATTGTCGTCAGTCTGTCTGATGACATCATAGCCATGAGAAAAATCAAGCCGTGACGTCACAGTTTTCACAAGATTTGCCTTTTACCCGTTCACACAAAGACGTTAGTGTTTCCAAAAGTTTTCAGGCTCTCAAAACTAAAAACCCAAATCTTTTCTTAAAAAAAAAACCCATAACAAGAAAAACATGTTTCCGTCTCTTACATGTCCGACAGACGTTAAAAGACAATCGCTATAAAATCTAAAGCATGTCGAGTTAGGATCACGTTAAATCATGTTGTACAGCTGCTAACAGAACCTGGGCCCAGTTCTCATGTGTTCTGCCTGAGAGGTCCACATGTGTGGCTCTGTTCACATCTCATAAGGTTCTGAGCTCATATCACATCATTCGAATGAACGAGACAGATCTCATGTGTTCATTAACCCTAACCAGAGATCCACTCTCATGCAGCCACGTCCCACTCTCAACATTCAGAACAATAAAACATGTTGTGTTCCTCGTCCAGGGCGGGTTCTGTGCCTCACTCACTGGTACCGGGATTTACTTTAATGTACTTAAAGTAAATCCAGCGCAGATTTATTTAAACGTTCATTCATTCATTCATTCATTCATTCATTCCTCTCTCTGCTCAGCCTCCATCTTGCATGTAAGACTTAACATGATTGTAATTTTATCCCAGAGATGAAGCCAGTGGGTTTTACTCAAGAGACTGTTGATGATGTCAGAGAGAGACGGTCAGAGCATCAAACCCAGGGTCAACGTAGGGTTGATCACACAACCACCCACAACCACACACACACACATAGTCACCTCCACAACACACACACACACACACACACACACACACACACACACACACACACAGATTGTGACGGGTTCTATCACTCAAATGAAGCAAGTTAGGAAAACAACTGAACTGAGAGCTGGGGTTATACAATCCACATGTGTGAATGTCAAACACACACACACACACACACACACACACACACACAGACACACACACAGACACAGACACACACACACACGATGCTGTCCCATTAAAACCCCAGATCAAAGGCTCAGAATCCACATGTCTCAATGACATCTTCACGTTCACAGATTGTAACTGGAGGCTGTTCCTCTCGGGGGCGGGGCCAATGGACGGATGGGACGACTGTAATAACTGATAATGAGTCTGCGGTTGATCTTACCGCCGAGCGAGATCCCATCAGTCCAGCGAGGGTGTATGAGACGAGGTCTGAGATGAAGTTCTTGACGTCACTAAACCGAACGGCGTTCGACGCCTCCCATACCGACGGCCTCTCAGGAGAAAAGAGAAGATATTTGATTTTGAGTTCACGGTTTTTCACTTCAACAACAAAACTTGAACGTTTCATGTCAGCTGATGCAAGAACGCTGAGAGAAGGCGGAGAGAGAACTAAGGCTGTCTTGAATGTCCTCCATGTGTCCACCCTTACGTCCTCCTGCTTCTCCAGGTTCACATGCAGGTTGGATTGATTAGAAACCATAAAATTCCAAGTAGGTGTGAACGCATCAGTCATTCCCTAAACATGTGGGCGTATCAAAAGATTAGCGATGGCCGTAACAAATGTCTTTACGACGTAATCGAAACAAACCGCCTCAAAGCCGTAGATGTTCTGATGGGACATTTTATAGGGGGACAGGATTCCTCCTCAGCAGATGCTGAGGTCGTTCAGAGGTGATCCGGGGAGAACGGGGGAAAGAGTTTGTTCTGCGTTACCTGATACAGACGTGAGACATTATATGAAGGAACCAGGAATAATGAGCTCCGAGGCAAATCACCACACACAATTAAAAATGCACACACACACTCTCTCTCTCGTATTATAAGTTTTTATATGTGGATTTGTGTAAATGTAGACGTGTGTGTCTGGAGTCCTGTAAATGGGCGGCCGGCGTTACGAGCGCTGCCACGTGCCAAAGGAGTCTGGTTCAACGATCCAATGAACAAGCCCTCATGTCTGAGTCCGAGGTTGTGAGTTTGAGGTTGTGAGGGACAGGAAGTACGTCAGAGCGGTCCAGGAAGTACGTCAGAGCGGTCCAGGAAGTACGTCAGAGCGGTCCAGGATATGTATGAGAGCAGAATGACAGCGGTGAGGTGAGCAGTAGGAGTGATGGATGGGTTCAAGGACAGACTGAC
>VRLP01008121.1:0-18151 GCA_009660295.1 Lophius piscatorius
TGTACTCTACTTTACTCTACTAATCTACTCCACTCCTCTACTTTACTCTACTCTACTCCTACTACTCTAATTTACTCTACTCTAATGAACACTCCAAAACCAGAGCCTTCTACATGACTCTCTACTCTACTCTAGACACTATCCACCACCAGATGCTTCTACGTGATACTCCACTATTCTGTACTTTACTAAACTATACTCTACTTTACTCTACTGCTCTATTTTGCTCTACTACTCTACTCCACTCTACTTAACTCTAGTACTCTACTCTACTACTCAACTACCCTACTACACTACTTTACTCTACTACCTTACTTTACTTTACTACTCTACTCTACTCTACTCTGCTTTACTACTCAACTACTCTACTCTACTTTACTCTACTACTCTACTTTACTCTACTACTCTAATCCTACTACTCTACTTTACTCTACTCTTTTTTACTCAACTCTACTCTACTCCTACAACTCTACTTTACTCTACTACTCTACTCTACTACTCCTCTGTACGCTGCTCTACTACTCTGCTTTACTCTACTCTACTCCTACTAGTCTACTTTACTCTATTCTACTCTATTGTTCTCTACTCGACTCTAGTCTAACTTACTCTACTACTCTACTTTACTCTAGTACTCTACTTTACTCTGTTTTTCTCTACTCTACACCTACTACTCTACTTGACTTTACTCCTCTATTGTTCTCTACTCCACTCTACTCTACCTTACTTTACTATTCTACTGCTCTACTTTACGCCACTACTCTACTATACTACTCTACATTACTCTACGACTGTACTCCACTCTACTGTACTCTACTTTACTCTACTAATCTACTCCACTCCTCTACTTTACTCTACTCTACTCCTACTACTCTAATTTACTCTACTCTAATGAACACTCCAAAACCAGAGCCTTCTACATGACTCTCTACTCTACTCTAGACACTATCCACCACCAGATGCTTCTACGTGATACTCCACTATTCTGTACTTTACTAAACTATACTCTACTTTACTCTACTTTACTGCACGACTGTAATATACTGTACTTTACTATAGTACACTACACTACACTTTACTGGTCTGCACTACACCACACTATAATATACTCTACTATAATATATTATACTACACTATACTATAATATATTACACTATATTATACTACACTATACTATACTATACTATACTACACTATATTATACTACACTATACTATACTATAGTACACTATATTATACTACACTATACTATACTACACTATATTATACTATACTATTATATATTATACTACACTATACTATACTACACTATATTATACTACACTATACTATACTATACTATAATATATTATACTACACTATACTATACTATACTATAATATATTATACTACACTATACTATACTATAGTACACTATATTATACTACACTATACTATACTACACTATATTATACTACACTATACTATACAACACTATATTATACTACACTATACTATACAACACTATATTATACTACACTATACTATACTATACTATACTACACTATATTATACTATGTTAAACTGTACTATAGTATACTATACTATACCGTACTTTACCGTACTATACTGTACTGTTGTATATTATACTGTACTATTCTATCTTAAACTATCCCGTTCCACATTCTACAATAGGATAAACTCTGTGTGTTTTTTTTCTCTTCATCTATTTATAATTTTCCCCTCATATTAGGGGAAGATTTAAAAAGAAGTAATCAATTCCTTTAATTTTGTGCAAATGAAATAAAACCGTTTGACTGGATCTGCATCCATCAGCTTCCCGGCAGCAGAGTCACTTCAGCAGAACAAATTCCCCCTCCGCCGTCGGGCGACTATCTCCTCAGTAGTTTCAAATCGATTATGATAAAATAGGAACGACTAATTAGAAAGCCTGGGACTTCAATTCCCCGGTCCTGATGCAGCTGCAGATAATGACCCGTTGTCTTTATCGACCAATTTGTTGCCTCTCGCCCTGGCTGATTGTCTCCCGATCAGGGCCCGCTATGTCACGGCGCCGGATCCACCTTCTGTGCGTGTGAAAGACTTTTTGGGGGAATTGAAGGAGAGCTTAGATCAGCGTCTCTCGCTCTGCTGAGTGAACAGTTCCCACTGATCAGCCTCCCGCTGAAGGTATTGATATTCACTCCGGAGCCTTAATACAGGTCTGAGCAAACATCCCTTAAGCCTGTGCGCGTCCTGAACGACGGCGCGTTCCGACAACCCCCGTGCTCCAGACGCAAACACATCCATCAGCCTCCTCACGTGATCCGCTTTCATTATCGGCTCGCGTCTTCAGGTGTGTGGGCGTGAATTGACCGGGCTTATTTCCGATCGTATTATTTCCCGCACGCCAATCTCCTCTTGAGGTTTATGAAACAGGACCTTGGCTGGCAGGCTGGAGGACATTAGCATCAGCCGATCATTCGTTTAGTTCCCACTAGCCGCTCTCTGCCCGTGGTATTTGCAGGGACGGATGCTGCATTGCAGGCCGGATCCGAAACAGGGAAACAAGAACATCGAATTGACTGCACAGCGGAGATTAGATCCCCGCCAAAAAAAACCCACTGTGCCTTTAAATAATTCATATCTTCTCTTTATTTTATTGATACTACATTTCACTGTAGAGCCCCGTCTGTCCCTGTGGTGGAAGATAGCGCATGGAAAACTGTGGGCGTCGGCTGACGTGAAGAGGCGGGACGACGGTCCTCAGAGGCCATTATTGCTGTAATCATTAGGACCATAAAATTATTCACTCCAGCAAGGTGGGCCGGGAGATAGATCCAAGACACGGCATCCAGACGGCTCCTACAGATGTCCTTTGCACAATAACACAAGGGGGAGGTATAACGTCGACCGTTGGAGCGTTTTCATGACATCAGGGGTTAAAGTCAAACACAGACGGCGGAGGAGGGTCCTTGAGCCCCATCAGTGGGAGGAGGAAGAGATGGCAGTCCACGTGGAATATATTTTTCATTAAACCAAAAGTCAAACAGTGGCATCATTACCAACAAGTACTCTGCGAATCTCTGGTTCTCTGACAGCTTCTCTGGCGTCTCCTACCCCCAGTGTTTGATTTCGAGCCTCGGTTGCGAGTGGGACGTCCCCGGAGGCGCTAATTTCTACTGATGTTATCTGCTCCCCAGCTGTGAAAGCGATCGCGAATGTGAATCCATCTCCATGAATAAATAATGAGAAATCCTTCTTGAGGGACTCAGGCGATGCCACGCTAGGCTGTACCTTGTGTGTTTTGTAAGGTAATACACCCGGCGTGATAGAATATAAATAAAGAATCCGTGTCATTCCTCTCTACTCTACAAAAGAGTAGAGAGGAAGAGTAATATACGACCCTGCCGGGTGTCACCTGGGCCGGAGTGCTGGGCTAGGCCTCAGCTGAGCTGAACATGGCCTTATTGATTGAAGAATCAGCCTCCCCCTAGTGTGTAAGACATGAACTGTTAAAGTTAAAAAATAATAAAATAAGATAGATCTTCTCCAGTGGATTCACATTTTTGGACTAAATCCAACGGTTTGGACCAACGGTTGAGAAATTGCGGTCTGAAAAACTTGGAGTTGGAGTTAAACCGGCCCCTAGTGAGGGTTATACGCAACCGCTATATTCCAAAATCAATCCAGTTCTTCCTTACACAAAGATCTATGTTGTTAAGAATTTTAGGAAACGATCCATGAAATAGGTGCTAAATGAAGGCGTTAACATGAAGGATCTGCCGCGGATGTTGTTTTTAGTAATGTAAAAAAGATCCCCCAGTGAGTAAAATTTTAACTATTACAGTAAAATATGATATATACAGGAAATATCTCCTTGAGTCTCTTCCTATACACCAAATATGGACTAAATCGAGACCAACGGTTGAGAAATGATGCCCGAAAAGTTTCACTATTGTTAGAAATATGCAACCAATATTTCCCAAAATCAATCCAGTTCTTCCTCACACTAAGGTTAATGTGGTTATGAAAACTGCAAATGATCAATAAAATAGGTTGGAGTTATCGCGTTAACATGAAGGATCTTTGGCTGCGGATGACGACTAAATAATGTACACGACTTTTTTGGCGATATGAATAAAGAAATCAAAAAAAAGTAAAAAGTCCATGACAAAAATAATAATAGAATTTTAGGAGGAAATATATTTTAATAGCATATGATATGATTGCACATGGTAGACATCGAGAATACGACACAAAAGAAATAAAAGAAAAACTAGCTAAAAATATCGAATATCACACGTAATCCATTATATAGGAAGTGATGGGAACATTTTGTCCTCAACGTCAATGTTTAGGAAGCAGGAAAAATGGGTTTGATGATCCGATAAACTTCCACAGAATCCTCTACAATAACAGTCGGGTCTTTGTCAGAGCATCTCCAGAACTGCAGGCTCTGTTGGTTGTTCTTCAATTGGTTAGAATCTACCAAAGCGGTCTACGGAAGAACATCTACAGAACCAGCAGCGGGCTCATGGGAGTCTGAAGCAGATTGATGCACTCAGAGAGTGAAGGTTAGCCGGTGTTGTTGGCTCCCACAGAGGAGCAGCTGTAACACAAATTGCTGGAGATAATATGCTGGTTCTGATAGAAAGGTGTCCAAACGTTTTGTCTCCCATAATGGGACTTTGTTAAAAATTGCTTAAAAATGTGTTGTGTTCTGTGGTGAGGGAAATATATTATCTTTTGCATGGTTCAGGCTTTACAGGTTTATGAACATACATTAATGGCTCATGAATGTGCAGTGCAGGAGATGAGGAGGGAGAAGCTCAATGCATCATGGGAAGTCTCCCAGTAGCCAACTGAGCCTCTGCTTAAAAGTGGACAGCATGTCTACTTCTTGAACTGAGACTGGGAGATGGTTCCAAAGGAGAGGAGCCTGACAACCGAAAACTTCAGGTCTCATTCAACGTTAGGAGACGAGAGACTACAGATGACCCTCATGTTCCAGTCCACTATCCGATCTTTAAAAATATGTTGGTTCCTTACTATTTATAGTATTCTGGATTTGACTGGAAGCTAGTGGAGAGACATGATCTCCTTAACTACCGTAATTCCGGTCAGCACATCCGCAGAGTCATTCCGCATCAGCTGGAAGCCTGTTAGAGATGTGGACGATTTAATTGTGATGAGCAGCAGGGGTGCTTCTCACTTACATTTAAATCAAGTCATGTCAGAAAGAAAGAGCTGCCTTCGATAACGGGACACCAACATCTTGACCTGCAGACGACCTCTTCTTCAGTTGAAGGGACGAAAGATTATATATAACCCTTACCAAAGGAAACGTGGCTAAATAGCTGCAGCTGTTTATTTATATATTTATTTGCTTTCCATTACTCGTTTCCGCTCTCCGGCAGCAGCGGCTTCTGATGTAGTGTAATTAGAAAAACAAGCATCCAGAGTAATATCCCATGAGATTTCCTGTCACAGATGATTCTCCCTCTCTCTCTTTATTGGGTTTGTGTATTTGTCTACGATGTGTAAACACAACACAAGCCAGCTATGGATGGGGTTGAGCATCAGACTTACAGGAGAGGAGCTTTGCTGGAGGCCGGTGGAATATCTGTTGATTTATATTCTAACTAATGTAACCTATATTTTATATGTGGACATAGAAGACATGGAAACGAAGAGTAAGAAAAGTGGTTCAGCAGCATCAGCATCAAACTCTGGAGTGAAAGGGAAAGCTGATAGAAACATGAAGAGAATGAAAAAACGAGATTTGAAAACTTTAGGAGCGAGCGGCTGATGAAGAAGAAGAAGAAGAGGAGGTAGAAAACATGAAATGCGGACTCAGGTAACCAAGAGTAGATTTAAGAGAATAGGAAAGGCATTTATTCTTTCTTCTTTCTTTTTTATTACCTCGTTGTATGATTAAAAATCCTTTTTTTGTTTTTCATTTTCTCCTCTCACTGCAGAGACATCCAGGAATAAATGAGTGGAGTGGAGTGAAAATAAATCAGCTCTGGTTGGCGAACAATTAATATGTAGCCTCTTAAAGATTCAAATTTTTCCTGTAGAGAAAAAAAAGGTATTTCTGCCGGTAGACATATATATATATATATATACACTCTTATTTCAAGCCACTTTTAATTTACTGGGAAAATTAGGAGTATTTTTCATTCACAAATGTTTCCATTTGATGCTATAACAAACTCCTCGAACAGATCGCATCCGTTCAACTAGAAATCAAGTCAGTATATTCTCAACACCTTAAAGATGAAAAGTTATGAAATTCATTTGTGTAACTTCAAAGGTGTTTCCATAGCGTCATGGCAACTTTCCATAATTTACCATGAAACTGGAATTTGTCTCATCTCAGCTGACCAATCTCCAACCTTTGCCAAAGTTCACAAGTAGGATGAGAGTCCCACCCCGAACACATCCATATGTTACGGTAATGTGCAGTGACAGCGCCACCTGCTGGCAATAAGAAATGAACCTTTTGTGACAAGCCTTTGATTTGTATGTTTTCACGTTGGGGTCTTCACTTCATTCACCGGGGGAGGATGTACAACTAGACGTCTGCTCTCGTCTTTCCAGGTGATGCATGTGAACCACATTTGGACTAAATTATACCAACGGTATGTTTGAAAAACATTAATTTTGTAAAAGGCTCACTCTAGTTAGTAAAGAATGAACTATTAAAGTGAAACAAGATGTATACAAGATAGAACTCCTAAAGTCTATTCATATGGACCGAGCTTGTCATAAAATCGGTGCGAAATTATGGCCTGACAGTTTTGGAAATAAAGCTCCCTGTAGTCTCAGAAACATACAACCGACCTTTCTCAAAATCATTCCACTTCTTCCTCGCACTAAGGTCTGCATTCGTATTAAATTTGAAAATGATCCATGAAATAGTTATAGTCATCGCATTAACAAGAAGAATTTGCGGCGATGAAGATTCCATGATATCCCTGACTTTTCCGGGATGTAAATACTGGGTGATCTCTAGTGCCACATAGAAAGTGACATTTTAGTAGTCATGTAGTGAAATAAACCCAGTCAGAGCAGTGTTTACCTGCAGGTGGCAGCAGTGAGGTCACAAATGGCGCATGACCTTTTCAGACAAAGCAGTGCGAAAAAACAAATTAAATTCTTCTGGCAGCTTTAATTACTCATGAGAGATGGCTGAAGTGTGTGTGAGTGTGTGTGTGTGTGTGTGTGTTTGTAAACTGGATAACCAGGATGATTCAAAAGTTCTGAATGTATTTCAATAAAATTCTGCTTGGAGAGGTGAGTTGGAGGGGGTGGAGCAGGTGATTAGATTTCTCGGCTTATCTGGAAGGTTGTCACGGCGAATGTCACGCCAAGCCAATCAGAGGAAGTGCAGGGTGCATCGTGGTTTCGCCATAGAAGATCTGGATATCCGCTTGGAGGAGGCACACCTTTCAGCCATAACACTACAACCACCCGCCTTGCATTATGTAGGCTTCCCCTCTGCAATGCACTGTCTGTCAACCCTCTATCAGAACCAGCATGAACTTTTACATCCACCTGTACTGCAGTACTTCTTCTGTGGTAACAGAGAAGACAGGCTAACTTTGGCGTCCCATGTGCATCAGGTGAGCATTGAGTGCCAATGACCCTTTTGCAAGTTCACCACTTCTCCTTCCTTAGACCACTTACCCACTGCAGACCAGAACCTCCAACAGCACTTGCAAGTTCTGGAGATGTTCCTTTCACGGTTTGGGCCTTGTCAAAGTTCCTCAGATCCTTACACTTGCCCATACTTCTCTCCAGTTTAAGGACAAAACCTGCTCTTGCTACCTTATACAGGTATATCTCACCCACTGAGGACACACCAACATTGATTTGCTACAAGCTAATCAATGTTTGTGTGGTTACAATTTTATGGTTGGCTGGTGTATGTGTTCTCTGAAAGGTTTTTAAAATTCCTCATATATTTATCTTTCGATACCGGGCATCGCTCATATTGCCGATCTCGTCTAATTGTTTTGGCAGAAGTTGCGATTGAGAGGAGACTTTTTTTTTGGCCTCAATTGACTGCGTCACGTCTCTGAGGGTCAGCTTGTTATTTTTCTTTTTTTAACATAACCCTGTCTTGGATTTTCACGGGCTGATGTGGTTCATGTTTTGTTTTTGTCATATTGGCTGTTGAGCTGTCTGTCACGGTTAAGACTCTGGGCCTCCCGGGCTGACAGTGCTGTCACACTCACAGGGCTGATGGTGTAGAATGCCGCCACGCAGCTTGTACGCTTCATCACACCATTTTAATGTGCACATCACCGAATGGTTGAACGCTAAAAATACAGTTTTGTCTCTGCAATGGAAATAATCACAGATCAGTAAGACATAGATGGTCAGACCACAGTCACAAATGACACAAGGCATCGTACCAATGTTAGTCCAATGGGACATATTCATATATCTTATTCTATGACAAATATGACAAAAAACATGAAACACTAATGGGGATATATAGTACTCAGATACTATCCCCGTTTGAAAAGAAATCATCTTGACAGTAGTTTGGAATATATATCAAAACCGGAGCTTTCGTGGTCAGGTTTTATAACATGAAAATATTTCCTCACTTATTTGATATATCAGTTTGATCACGGTGTGTTTTTGGAACACGTTAAGTAAACAAAGGCTGCATGTGTGCAAAGGCTATCTTGAGGGAACATGTTATTACCTTGTGGGAACAAGATTTAATGTTTTTAAATGCTTTTGTTTTTCAAGTTATTATCCTGTGGGAACAAAATATATTATGGGAACAAGTGGTTATCTTGTTGGAACAAGTGCTTTTCTTGTGGGTACAAGTCGTTAGATGGTGGGAACAAGTTATTAACTTGTGGGAACAAGTCATCATCGTGTGGGATCAAGTCATTATCTTGTGGGAACAAGTTATTACCTTGTGCGAACAAGATTTAATCTTGGGGGAAAAAGTTATTATCTTCTGGGAACAAATTATTATCCTGAGGGAACAAGGTATCTTATGGGAGCAAGTTATCTTGTAGGAACAAGTTATTACCTTGTGGAAACAAGGGGTTTTCTTGTGTGAAAAACGTTTAACCTTGTGGGAAAAAGTTATTATCTCATGGGTACAAGATATAATCTTGTGGGAAGAAGTTATAACCTTGTGGGAACCAGTTATCTTGTGGAAACCAGTTACTATCTTGCCCGCACAAGCTGTCTTGTAGGAACTAATTGTTTTGTTGTGGGAACAAGTCAGCTTTTACACACAAAATGAAAAATTCGTAAAGGAACAACATCATTTTCTTATGCAAACAAGTTATGGTCTTGTGGGAACAAAATAAAAGACTATTCCCTGATGGGACTTTTAGGGTCTGTGTCAAATTCCCATCTTTCCTTAACTGAAGTAATTTATTTAAATAATTTTGTTTTTATTAGACCGACGAGTGTGAGAATAACACACTCCACAACAGAAGACCCAGTTAATAGTGTGAGGCGTTTCTTCGACGGGTGATGGATGGGGCATGTTTTTTTTTCCAATCTTCTAAAAAACACTGACCCCCCCCCCGTGGGCCGTGACAACCTCTTGAGGAGGATGTTTACTGCATTAAAAGTTCATAAACTAATTAGAGAGATACGCTGCACGCATGAAAGGCATTTGAAGTGACAGTGATTGAATGTGTTTTTTCTTCATTTCTGTAAAGGCTTAAAGGCGAAGATCTCCACTTCATATATTAGCTGATAAACAGACACATCATAGAGTGTGTAGAGTGTGTTTAGGTTGCAGACGGAATTCTTTTGTGATTAATCCCGTGTCCGTGAGCAGCCGGAGAACATGTTAGTCACAGTGCCACCTAGAACATATGGCGCTTCAGGCACTCCCTCCATTCAGAGTGTATCATTCCCATTTCCTGGAATCCCTGCTGCTTCCTATATTTTGTTTTCATTAATACAGCCATTAACAATCCCCCGAGGAAACATGACCCACACCAAGTACAATCAGGGAGATGGGGGGAGTACAAATTGAATAACAACCTCATGACAAAAGACTACGAGGCCCACAAAGCTCTGTGAACTAGATAGACAGAATTTGATTTTTTTCTCCTTTGCACCAAACTAGTAAATAGAGGTGCAATTGGAGCCTTATGGTGACATTTCATCCCCTTATTATATGAGGGGATGAAATATATTATATCCCCTTATATTACGGCACTCTGCAAAGCAGGCGCTGTTCGGCCTAAAATGATGATACCTAAGATGACAGGAATTGATAGAATGACCTTACAGCTGGAATATTGCAGCAGGGTTTCCCGGTGAAACATTGCAGATGTGTCATTTATCCCCATTGCATTTTTATCACTCATATTACATCAGTGGATCAACACCAGGCTGTGGCGCAAGATATCAGAGGGAAAGAGTTAAGTTCTTGGAGACATGTTAGTTTGAATTTTGACATACGGACAGACGTATATTACTCACCCAGTTGGCACAGGATCTGAAAGATGTTGGATTCTAACGTTTACAAAAAAAACAGGAACCAACAGGAGAGACAGAGAATGGAGAAAAAGGGAGTGATTTATTCAACCGGATGATGGCACTAAGACTCCTTGGGAAGATCATGATAGAAAGGTTTCTGCCTCAAGCAGCACCATGGATATCCCCCTTGGATTATGGATACTGGTGGTGGTGGCTGATGACTCTGCCGAGACAGATGGGTCTGTGAGGACTAGCTAGAGACGGAAGGGTGGAGGGCATGGAGACCAAACAGCGTAAAAGACCTGAATGACTGGAGAGAATCGATTGATCTGTGGGTTACACCACTGACTTTGGTGCAGGAGACTTGGGTTTGAATCCCAGTCAGAAGAGGGCGTGGAAAAAAGCCAGTGTGGACCCATAGGCAAGGTCCTTAGTCATACCCAACCACATCCTGTGCCGGTTCCAAGCCCGGATAAATGATAAATGGGAGGGTTGTGTCAGAAAGGGCATACGACGTACAAAAGTATACCAAATCAATATGCGGAACGAGACCCTCTGCTATGGCAACCCCTAAAATAAAAAAAGAAAAGAGAGTGAGGGCGCCGACGGAGTTGCTAGTTGATGGTGCTAGACTAACGGTGAAGGAGCGTCACTTTGATTGGGTGAATGTCGCTGCCTGAATGAGCGCAGCTGATATCAACTGATACTCCAAACTCTGAAGCATGTAACCGAAAACTGAGCATGTGGCTACAGAAAATGGTGAATATTGGTTTTAACGGATATCAGAATCTGAAATCCAAATACAATTGTACGTCTGGCACTGGACTGATCTCCCTATGGCAATCTGATGGCAACCAAACCTTTGGAATGATCCACTGTGTGGTGCACGGTGACATTGATCACATATACGGTCGACTGCAAACTTCACACTGCACTCATGATTGACTTGCCGCTCAGCCACAGCATTATAACCACTGACAGGCAGAATAACATTGGTTATCCCGTTACAGTGGCATTCCACGAAGCTCTCCTCAGCTATTATAGATATTTTCTTTAATTTCTTGGACAATTATCAATCATTTATAATGTAAAAAAACAAAAAATTAAATGCATTAACCATGATCAGATTAATGATAGAGACATTTAATTGGATGCTAGCAAATAGAGATGGGGCACTAAAATGGCCAATCAGATTTCAACAGATGACAGCGAGCATTTCTAAGAAATTATGCTCTAATAAGTCAGTGAGATGTGACGTTTGCTGGTGTTCAGAGATCAAAACAAACCTGAGTGCCTTACGCAGCAGGAATCTTTATTTGGTATCAACTACAATTACATGTAAATACACCTTTTTGTTGACTATCATAATCTCAGAGTCAATGAAAACTTGAATTAGTGGATGTGCCATCTGTGTTTGTGCGCATCACAATAAAAACAAGACTGCAAGCTTCTATTTTGGGATTGTGTCCACTGTGGAGCTTTTATGTCATACCGGTAAGTTAAGGAGGCTCTGCCCAGGATAAAGTTACTAAGCAACCGCCAGCTGGTACTTGGAAATATTATGCCGACTTGGTGATCAAGAGCCCAAAGGGGAAAGACTGTTTGAATCACAAATCCTCAATACAAACCAGTTTGCTGCTTCTTTTCTTTGATCCGACATTCTGCATCTCCATTCTCCACATCTCGTTAAAAAAACTTTACTCTGCACTCCATTAGAGTAGTTAATCTGATAAAGATCAAATGGATTGTGATGATAAAGATTAGCATTGTTCTTAGACAGAGCAGGATAGTTCAACCATGCCTTTTTTTTTTAATGTACAGATAAGATTTTGGGTTTAGAGTCCGGGTTGAAGCGTAGCGTTGAAGCTACCTACATGTGTTGCTGAGATGACTGTTTCCTGCACTTAATGATTCTGACCTTACTTCCTCCTGTACGACTGTGGTTTAAGGAATCAGCCAAAGTAGGGAGGTTGATGAGAAGCTTGTTGTCAAAATACTGTAATGCAGTATATTATGCAGAATGCTGCATAGCTCAGCATTTCTCAACCTTTCTTTCATTCATGACGACCTTTTAATGTCTGTATGTCAACCCGGTACATCATCGGTATCCCTGATGGCCAACGCAAATATTCACATGAAAAAAAACCTTTAATGTCCTGCTAAGCTGTTTTGTTGAGCTGATTGAGTCACTGCTTTTTATTGATAAATGTGACTGAACCTGTTTATCATATGACGCAGTGGCAGCATGTATATGCTAAACAGTAAGGGGCCAAGGATGGAGCCCTGGGAGACACCACAGGTCAGAGGGGCCACAGAGAAGTAGGCACTAACCATGGCTACTGAGAAAGTCCTGAGAAGAAATACAAAATTTGATCATTAAATAATTCTAGAAATCTGTGTTCCCCAACTCTCGCCCAATGTCATCTGGGATGGGTTCCATCCCTTGCGACCCTGAACAGGCCCAGCAGTTATGGATAATGAACGAGTTATCTGATTTTTTTATTTAAATATTTAATTTAGTCAGCAAAATAGCAATTTCATTACGTGGAAATATTTGGTCCCCATTGAAATTTTATTTATAATTTGAAGGATGGAAAGGCGGTTTGTGGATCAGCAATAAGTGGGGTGTTGAATCTGTCCGTTGTCGTGAAGACAGAGCTGAGTCACAAGGCAAAGCTCTCAATTTACCCGTGCATCTACATACCAACTCTCACCTATGGCCATGAGCTCTGGGTAGCGACTGAAAGAATGGGGTCAAGGAAACAAGCGGCTGAAATGAGCTTCCTTTGTAAGGCGGGTGGGCTGAGCCATAGAGATAAGTGCAGAGCTTGGACATCCGGAGGAAGTGCAGAGTAGAGCTGTTGCTCCTTTGCTTGAAAGGAGCCAGTTGAGGTGGTTCAGTCATCTGATCAAGATGCTTTCACGATTCCTTCCTGAGGAGGATGTAGAGGCACATCCAACTAGGAGAAGATCAACGGATTGACCCAGAACTATGTATCTCATCTGGACTGGGAATGCCTCCTTATCCTTCAGGATGAGCTGGAGAGTGTAGCTGGGGAGAGAGATATTTGGAATACCCTTCTTAGACTGCTGCCACTGCGATCCAAACCCCAATAAGAGGAAGAACATGGATTGATGAATAAGAAACCTTCACAGTTGTTCCTTTGCCAACAGTGGTGAGTCTTACCCTGACACTTTTGCACACTTCATCTCTTGCTCTTGTCAGTTGTGTTGACTTTTCAAGCAAAAAAATATTACCATTGCTCTAGTGAGGGAGGATTTCTTGTCAGGTCAAGTTTGATATACATACCATACCAGACCCAGAACTCGCTGGAGGGATTATATATCTCATCTGGCCTGGGAGAGTCTCGGGATCCCCCAGAATGAGGTGGAGAGAGTTGCTGACAAGGAGGAACGTCTGTAAAACCCTACTTAACCAGATCCCAACAGGACTTGGTAAGCGATAGAAAGTGAATGAATAAATGACGGATCCCCGGTAAACATGAAAACATACGTTTCTTTGTCTTGCTGCTGGCCTCTACTGCCCTCGCTGCAGAGCTGCCACAGATGGTTGAGTACTCAGATCCAGAGTTAGATGACTATGAAGCCGTCAACAATCATTGAATTTTAGTCTCATTTCACTTGAAGGAAATTGACAATTGAATATAGAGTGTTATAGAAGGTAGCGTAACATAGTCTTATGCTAACCATTCTACGGCTAACCAGTCACATTGTGGGTCGCACATTGACATGTGACACGGAGAAAAGGGCATGCAACATTAATTTTAATTATTTGTGATAAAGGTGAAGTTTTGCATTCTCATTAATAGTTTAGAATTCTAATTCATTTCTATGTCGCTTCGACAGTCGACCATTTCTCCTGGGCACTCTTAATGAAGCCAGACGGAAACCCTGGCTGGGAGAGGCGTGGCTTGATACTCATTAGCAAACCTTCAGTGCCGTTTCTCCTGAAATGAATTGATTAAGGCATGGTAATATGAAATACATTATGGAGCTCATGTTCCAAAGGGTGGTTCAAGCCCCAAGCTCCAAACTTGAACGATCCCCCGTTGTCTTAATGAAACACTCTGTAAAACACCCAAGGTTTTGTCGCAGACTTATGCATATAAATCATCCTGCACACGTGATCAGAGGTAGACAACTCACCTCCCCTCTGTCTTCATCCATACCTGTGCCATCAGATGCATTAGCAGCCATGTTTGGTCGGTAGGAGTAGGTGACAGGTGATTAGTTTCCACCCTGCTTCACTGTCATTCCACGCACATCCATGGCATTCCCTGCATACCGGGCTGTCCTTAATTACACGCCTGACTGGGGATTAGCATGTCAAAAAGTGGGCAATGATCTACCAGGGGATGAATTACCATCTGGAAGGATTATTTACACAGATACATTTCCATAAGGGACCCGGAGGTTATTCCTGGTCGCTTCTTGTTCTGCTTCCAACATGTTTCCCCTGCTGTAACGTTAATGAAGATTTGGTACGCCTACACGTTATTCAGGTTAACACAAGTTAAACCTTAATCTCTCTGCTTATTCAGCCAAATCGACAACACTGCACAATAAAAATGACACTTAGATGTCGGCATAGTGTTCAAGTTTAAAATCTGTACTGATTGATGATACTGTACACTGTGTCATTTATTGAGAACAAAATTACATTGGATCGCTCAGCGGAAACCAGTATCATGAGCCCAGTGAGAGCTCCAGACTTTTCGACGTCCGTCACATGAGCCCAGTGTTAACCTGCTGTCTTCTGTGAGGAGAATGGGGCACTGATGGAGAACCTGGCCATTCTGGTGTTCTTTGGTGAACATCAATCGAGTTGCATGGTGCTGGGCTGTGAGCACAGGTCCAACGAGAGGATGTTGGTTCTTCAAGTCACCTTCTGACAGTTTGGTCACTAACCACCTGGAGAACCAGAACCTTTTTGGAGTTTTTCTCTTCTGTCCACTTTTATTTTAGGCTTATTCGCCGACACTGATTTACAATTGCTTTTGCTTCTCAACTGGTTTTGTTCCCTTAAGGTTTGATTTTCATGTGTTTCAGTGTTTTGAAAACTATGTTCAGTCGATATTTACTTTTTTTTAGACTGATTATCCTTTACATGCAGCCTCATCACCAGCTGGACATGGAAATAAAGAAGATGAAACATTGTTAAAATGACAAAACAGACTCTTGATTCATTTTTAAATCATTCCTACTGTGCAAATGGAAGCACTAACTTTCAAAAACGACAAGGGGGCGCCGTGAGGGCTGCTGGAGTCTGAACTTCCCCAAATCTAATAAAGACTCTGTGTGGATGAGCTGTTATGGACGTGGTGAACGGGGGTGAGGTCAAAGTTATATTTCATTACCCACTCGATTTATTTAGCAGCTCTACACAGAGGCTGCCTTTAGCTAGCTGAAACTGACACCATCAGATGACTCCCGCTGCTCCGTCTTCACGCCACGTTTGAATATAGATTTGTGTGAATACCCCTGATGAACAGCAACAATCGCTGTCACTGAAAGAAGAATGGCACCAGCGCTAACCGTACATGGGCTAGATAAAGATCACTCCCTGGAAGTACGTTTTGATAGCTCTCTGCATCTGCAGCACATTATTCATTCATTTATTCACTTCAACCTGGGAAAAAACACACCGAGGGAGGATGCTCATTTGCAACAATGCCGAGGTTCATAGAGCACAATACATTCAGACATATGTAAAACCGAAACAGCAATAAAAGGCGAGTACAGGGCTATAACAGTTAGAGACATGATTTAACAACGCTCAAAATGATTTTAGTGGACAATAAGGCATAAATAAACAATAATAACTACCACATAAAGAAATTAAAACAGACAATAAAAAGCAACTGAGAGCAACGGGAGTTATAACCAATAAGACGAACATTTAATACTTTAAGATTTTATACGCATTTGCATCCATTAGCCATAACATTAACACCGCCTGCCTCACATTGTGTAGTTCCCCTTTTTGCCACCAACACAGCTGTGGGTTCTGGCAGAACCTTGTTGTCAGAAGCAGCATGAACCATTTCAGCAGTTTGTGCTGGAGTAGCTCTATAGTAGTACTAAAACAGTCCAGCTTTCACTCCTCAGGCACGTCATTTAGTCTGGGGTGCCCATGACTTTGTCACCATTTTCAACCACTTTGGTGGGAACTAATCACCGCCGACCATGAACACCAAATAAGACTTGCAGTTCTGGAGATGTTCTGACCCTGATGTCTATCTTTCATAATTTGGTCCTTGTCAAAGTCACTCAGATCACTACATTTTCCCACATTTAATGCTGCTTATATATCCCCTCCGCTGACAGGCGGCATTTTAATGAGATAATCCACGTTTTTATGACATCACCCGCCAGTGGTCATAATGTTATGGCAGATCAGTGTGAATGAGGAATATTTTTTTGTTATGTTTTAGATTAAATTTTCTGGAAAATTAGAGAAAATGCCTTGGCAATGTTAAAACAAAGTTACATGGAGATCAGGGAAGAATAAAAAAGTTTGTGGATCTGTTTATGGGGCCCACCAGGAGGGCAACGCAAACCATTTGTCCGTCAAAGAGAACTTGAGGTAATGATTGTGTTACGCCATGAACCCTACATACATCTAGCTGGGACATCCTCGGCTCTACATGCTGCCATGTTTGTGTTCATCTGTCATCCCATCGGTAGACTGTGGAGCATCTGGATTTCATTTCCGTTATTATATATTATGATAACAAAGAGGAATTTCTTCTCCTTCTTTTTCTTCTTTTTCTTTTTCTTCTTCTTTTGATCCGGTTTAGACGTCGGTTTGATACTCCTCCTATCGATTTGGCATAGACTTAACACCGGATGACCTTCCCGGTGCCACCCGCTTTGACCCTTTTGCGGCTGTGTGTTAAAGGTGAAATCAATGTTGGTTAGTAAGTTTAAGAATGTCGTACAAGTAAATTAGACATATAAGGAAGAAAAGTATCAAATTTGGGGGGAAAAAGGCAAATTAATTCTGATTAGATCAAAGAAAATAACGAAATCAAAAGAGGAATCTAACTCACCTAATGTTAGCTGAACCAAAGAATAGGGTTAGGGTTAGAGGTTAGAGGCCGAACTACCTACCGAGGGAGTTTTCGCATGTTATCGCGATAGCAGCGTACATTCCCCCCTCTGCCAACGGCGACGCTGCGTGTGACGTCATCAACTCGGTGACTAGCAGGCTGCAGACACAGCACCCACAGGCTCTCCTACTGATCTCTGGTGACTTTAACCATGCCCCCCCATCCTCCACACTGCCCACTTTCACACAGTATGTCACATGCTGTACCAGGGAAAATAGGACACTGGACTTGTTTTATGCCAACACCAAGGAGGCATACACTTCATCACCCCTCCCTCCCCTGGGAAGATCAGACCACAATCTGGTTCATCTCCAGCCAGTGTACAAACCCATCGTACACAGGCAACCAGCCGTGACCCGCACAGTGAGGAAATGGTCCCAAGAGACTGAAGAGGCTCTGAAGGACTGTTTTGACACAACTGTGTGGGAGGAGTTCTGTGACTCTCACGGGGAGGACATCGACAGCCTTACTGACTGCATCACGGACTACATTCACTTCTGTGAGGAGAACACCGTACCCACCAGGACTGTACGGTGTTTCTCAAACAACAAACCCTGGAT
>VRLP01008122.1:0-18146 GCA_009660295.1 Lophius piscatorius
TATATATATATATATATATATATATATATATATATATATATATATATATATATATATATATATATATATATATATATATATGTATATATATATATATATATATATATATATATATATGTATATATACACATATATATATACATACATATCTTCCAGGCTGTTATAGTGGAAAAGGGGGCGGACCAAAATATTTAAAACGGGGGTGTGAATAATTGTGTCACACATGTTGAAGAGGAAAATATTAGTTTCATGTGAAGAATGTCGTGTTTCTTTGAAATGATGTAACTGGAGTTAAAGGATGATTTTAGTGAATGTTCTGAATTATTCTCTTGGACTTTAGACATTTATATAGAGATTATATATTTATAGAGACATTTTGTTTCTCAATGTATTTATTTTATTAAGACTTCTGGGTGATTCTTACAATCTACTGTTTCTCCACGACATCCTTCTGACCCCGTCCTCATCAAAGGTCGAGGTCCGTATCCGATCCGGATCTCACCTGGTGTTTGTTCTTGCGGTCCAGCTGGCCCATCTTGGTGTTCATCAGGTCTTGGACGGTGTGGATCTCCGTCTTCATCTCCTCCTTGGTGGCCTGCAGCTGATTCTCCAGTTTATCGATGAGAGGTTCACAGCGGCAGCCGTTCAGAGGAGCCTGAAACAAACAGCAGCTTCATCCAGGGGTTTCAGTCGGGTCCACCTTCACCGCAGAACTCACCCACAGTTGGTGATTCAATAGATGCAACGATAATAACCGATAATAACAACGACTCCTTACTGGAGGGACGAGGAGAGAGGAGGGAGGAGGGAGGGAAAAGGTGATACAAGAAAGCCTCGTCTCTACGGTGGCTTTCTTGGAGACTGACCGTGGGGACAGTCTCCACGGTGACGGAGGGGACGGTCTCCACGGTGACGGAGGGGACAGTCTCTACGGTGTTAGAGGGGACGGTCTCCACGGTGACGGAGGGGACGGTCTCCACGGTGACGGAGGGGACAGTCTCTACGGTGTTAGAGGGGACGGTCTCCACGGTGACGGAGGGGACGGTCTCCACGGTGACGGAGGGGACAGTCTCTACGGTGTTAGAGGGGACGGTCTCCACGGTGACGGAGGGGACGGTCTCCACGGTGACGGAGGGGACAGTCTCTACGGTGTTAGAGGGGACGGTCTCCACGGTGACGGAGGGGACGGTCTCCACGGTGACGGAGGGGACGGTCTCCACGGTGACGGAGGACGGTGATCGTCGGCGTCTCACCTGCATGATCTTGCCGTCTCTGCTGCGGTAGAGCGTGTAGAGCTGATAAGCCTTATAGCTGTGAGGAGGGACGGACGCGTGGACGGCGCTTCCTCGCAGTTTGTCCCTCTTCTTGTGAACGGCCTCGCCGTGTCGGGTCTCTCTGCGGCGTAGCGGGTCAGACAGCGAGGGCTGAAAACGCAGCAGAAACGGATTTTATTTAAAAACACCCAACGACCAGGAGGAAGAAACTTTACAGCCGACAGAACATCAAAGAAAACAAGGTTATTTATACGAGGTATCTTTAACTCACATTTGAGGCTCAGTTATAAATGGGAGTTTGGAGGAAAGAGAAGAAGTAATAATATATAATAAGTCTAATCAGTAATAATAAGTCAGAGGTTGAGAGGGTTGGTCTGTTGTTGGTCTGATACATTCTACAGGTCTAACTAAGGCTGAACTCTGACCCCACAGAAGATTCTGTCCCATGTAGAACCAGTGGAACCCAGTGTTCTTAGTTTTAATGATGTAATGGTAATAATTGGATGGATGGATGGATGGATGGATGGACAGATGGATGAATACAGGGATGGATGCATGGATGGATGGATGGATGGATGCATGGATGGATGGATGAATACATGGATGGATGGATGAACCCACCTTTTCCTTCTGCTTCCTGTTCTTTCTCTGGCCGGTGTTTGACCCGGTGACCTCGGCGGTTCTGCCGGCGGCGCGGTCGCTGCTCTGGGTGTCGTCTGCAGCGGAGGCGCTGTCCTGTAGGGTGGAGGAGCGGAGAAACGTTTGTTGAAGCCGTGTCCTGGAAATATTTCAACACTAAGGACGTTAAAAAAAAAGTTCAGAGGTTCTGATAGATGAGAATAAGAATAAATAAGAAGAACATAAAAAATACGACCTACGGACCCAGATGTTGTTTTTACCTTACAGAGCAGCATCTCATCTCTGGGCACCGACTGAGCCCGACCCTCTGCCTTCAGCTTGTCTCTCCTCTTCCTCGCACTCCGGCCTCGCACAAAACTCTGGACCTGAACACACAGCAGAGATGACCACAGCAGGTTATGACGGCCTGAGGGGCGGAGTCAGAGTCGTGAGAGACGTCCACGGAGAGAGAGGTTTGAGATGTTGGAGATGTTGGAGGGTGTTGGATATGTTGGAGATGTAGGAGGTGTTGGAGGTGTTTGAGGGTGTTGGAGGTGTTGGAGATGTTGGAGATGTTGGAGGGTGTTGGAGGTGTTGGAGGTGTTGGAGATGTTGGAGGGTGTTGGAGATGTTGGAGGGTGTTGGAGGTGTTGGAGATGTTGGAGATGTAGGAGATGTTGGAGATGTTGGAGATGTAGGAGATGTTGGAGGGTGTTGGAGGTGTTGGAGATGTTGGAGGGTGTTGGAGGTGTTGGAGATGTAGGAGATGTTGGAGATGTTGGAGGTGTTGGAGGTGTTGGAGATGTTGGAGGTGTTGGAGGTGTTGGAGATGTAGGAGATGTAGGAGATGTTGGAGGTGTTGGAGGTGTTGGAGATGTAGGAGATGTAGGAGATGTTGGAGGTGTTGGAGGTGTTGGAGGTGTTGGAGGTGTTGGAGATGTTGGAGGTGTTGGAGATGTTGGAGGGTGTTGGAGGGTGTTGGAGGGTGTTGGAGATGTTGGAGATGTAGGAGATGTTGGAGGGTGTTGGAGGGTGTTGGAGGTGTTGGAGGTGTTGGAGGTGTTGGAGGTGTTGGAGGTGTTTGAGATGTAGGAGATGTTGGAGATGTTGGAGATGTAGGAGATGTAGGAGATGTAGGAGATGTTGGAGATGTAGGAGATGTTGGAGATGTAGGAGATGTTGGAGATGTAGGAGATGTTGGAGGTGTTGGAGGTGTTGGAGGTGTTTGAGATGTAGGAGATGTTGGAGATGTTGGAGATGTTGGAGATGTACGGAGGAGGAGTCAGGAACAAACTCAGGTGTCATTGAACCCAACAGCTGTGATTGGACAATGAATGCAAGTTTAAACTGGATCTACATTAAACTGTGAGGATGGTGTAACAAACAAAGAAGATAAATATTAATGTGGAGGAAGATCATGTAAAACATGATCTTCCTACTTCTGTCATTTTCTGGGACAACAGCAAAGTGATTCTGTCCAAAACTTTTACACATCAAAGAAATGGAAGAAGAAACCTAAACATCGTGCTGGCAGACATATTTGAATAATAAACCCACATCTCAGAACCCTGATCTTCATCAGTGAGACACAAACAGAACAAAGTTCTGATTTCACCTGAGGAGCTTTGGTCAGCAGAAGAGCCACGTCTGGGTTGTTGTGTTCTCGGGCCTGGTCCAAAGCTGTTTGACCCGCCTGCAGAAACAGAACATATCTGTCGTGTATTCGTTTATTTACTTGTTATTTGTTTGTTGGTTTATTTTTCATAGAGTTTTAAATGTTCCAATCGTGTTGTTGTTGTTGTTGTTGTTCTCTAGTATAAAAAAGTCAGTCATCTTGACAGAATGTTTAACAGAAACACGATGGATTGACGGGCGGAACCCATCGCTACATCTCAACCCCGCCTTCTTTCACAGCGGGGGGAAAAAGTTCTGACATGAAGACACGGGGCTCCAAGAGGAGACGGTACCGGATCCAGACGGTACCGGATCCAGACAGAACCTGCAGACACTCACGTTGTTGCAGAGGTGGCCGTCTGTCCCCGCCTCCAGCAGCAGACGCACCGTCTTCTTATGATTCAGAGCCGACGCCACGTGCAGCGGCGTGTCCCCCGCCTGAGACGGCGAGAGGGTGGGGGGTTGGTGCAGAGAACACGTATGTGTATGTATGTACATGTATGCTCCACGTACATGTATGTAGGATATTTGGATGGCGGCGGCGGACTAGTGTGTAACTCACGAGGTTCTTCTCCGACACGGAGCAGAAGGCTCCCAGCAGGATGCGGATCACAGCCACGTGGTTGTAGCGGGCCGCCACATGAAGACACGTGTCCCCCGCCTGAAAATGTTTAGAGATCAACGGGTTCACAAGAATTTATTCTCCAGATGAGAAACTCAAGTATGCAAAATGAAATGTCCATTTGATTCTTCAGAGAGGTCCAGAACAGGAGAGGGATTGGAACTGTTGGGCCTTCATGGGTACCGCCGGGCCTTTGTGAAGACCCATCGGGCCTCAGTCGCACTAGTTTCTTCTGTGAGGCTGGAAATTCTTCAAGGAAAGGAAACAGGAAGCAGAAGGAAACAGGAAGCAGAAGAAAACAGGAAGCAGAAGGAAACAGGAAGCAGAAGGAAACAGGAAGCAGAAGGAAACAGGAAGCAGAAGGAAACAGGAAGCAGAAGGAAACAGGAAGAGGAAGGAAACAGGAGGCAGAAGGAAACAGGAAGCAGAAAGGAAACAGGAAGCAGAAGGAAACAGGAAACAGGAAGGAGAAGGAAACAGGAAGCAGGTGCCTCTACATCTGGTGAGCTCCTGAAGACTTTCTGACTCTTTAACTTCTAGATTTGGGTAAAATAAAGAATAATGCAGCTTTTATTGCAGGATTCTCCACTAAAAGTTCCTACTTCTTACTTAATTATTTGGCATGACTCCTAAAATAATACAAGCATTAATTATTGAGTCTCCGTCTGTCACAGAACCTCCACCGGAGCGCTGCTGGACACTTACGTGGTTCTTGCCGTCGGGCCCGGACCCTCCGAGGAGCAGAACCTTGGCGCTCTGAGCGTGACCGTTCTGACATGCGAGGTGGAGAGGCGTGTTTCCAGCCTGGAGACCAGAGGAGAGAGGGTCCCGGCATGAATGAGGGTCTCTGAGGGTCTTTGGAGGAATGGACTCTTTCTATTGTTCTGATCCGTTTCACAAACTTCCTTTCAGGTTCAGTGATCTTATTTGTGATTCAGAACGGAACAGTAAGAAGTGACTGACACAACTTGAAAATGTTCCATGAACTAGTTTGAGGTACGTGTTTTTTGTAAAATACCTCCCTCTAGTGAGTAAAATATGAATTATAAAGTAATATATTATATTTACAAGATGATGCAGGATTCATGTGAACCACAATTAGCCACAATCGGCCCAATGCTTGAGAAATTATTTTTGGGGTTAAAAATCCTCCTAGTGTCAGAAATATGCACCTGATCTCTCCTAAAGTCAGTTCACTTCTTCCTCGCACCAACGTCTACGTGGGTATAGAATTTGATGATGATCCACGTAATATTTTATGAGTTATGTCCAGAAAACAGAGTTTTTCAGGAAAAAAAAACTCCCCCTAGTGAGTAAAATATGAACTATCAGAGTAAACTATACAGCTAAACGTTACCAAAATCAATCCAGTTCTTCCTCACACCTCACAGAATTTTAATATGATCCGTGAAATAGTTTTTGCGTCACAGGTTTATGCTAAACACATTAGCACAAATTAGCTCAGGGCTGAATGGCGAGGACTTTTCGGCAGATTGACCTTGTTTTTGGCGTGAACGTTAGCTCCGGCCTTCACTAGCAGTTTGACCGACTGGCTGAAGCCGTGCCAGGACACTTCATGGAGAGCCGTGTTTCCATCCTGAAAGAACAAAACGCTCCACGTCAAACATCGACTCAAGGGTATAACCCCAAAATGTCCCCAATCCCCTGGGTTGTACATCTTTTCCTCTGAGTCAACTCCTCAAATGGAAGGTTCTATCTGATAAACAGTGTTTTTGTGGAAAAGCGCCCCCTGTGAGTAAAATATGAAATGTACAAAAAAGAAAACTACAATATGCATCTGTCAGCCATAATATTATAACCACCAGAAAACTACAATATACGTCTGTCAGCCATAATTACCACCATAACCACCTTCATAATAACGATTAGGTAAATTTTTTGTCCGTGATGTCACAGAATGTTCTGACACCTTACTATCAGAACCAGCATCAGCTTTTTCAGGAATTTGTGCTACAACATCTCTTCTGTGGGATCGGACAACGCAGACTAGCCTTCACTCTCCACGCACATCAGTGCGCCTTGAGTGGCCATGACCCTGTCACCTGATCATCAATCAAATGTCATCAAATGTCTTTCTTAGCTCACTTTGGTAAGTTCTAACACCTGCAGGCCAGGAACATCCAACGTGACCTCTAGTTCTGGAGATGCTGACCCAGCCGTCTTAACAATTACATCATATTTTGTCCTTGTCAAAGTCACTCAGATTCTTAGTATCGTCCCATTTTTCCTGCTTCAACAACAGGAGCAGAATTCTTCATTTCCTACCTCATATATTCAACAGTTACAGAATGTGGTTATAATGTTATGGCTGATCTGTGTTTGTAATATCTGAAAAGACGCAGATGGATAAGTTTCCGTGATTTAATTGAAGTTCTTTATTTACATTGACTTAAAGTAATAAATGATTAATAAATACAAATCGCTGCGAATTAAATTTGATCCTTTTCATTAAAACAGGGAATAAAACCTGAAGAGAAATTTATATGTAGATAAAAGAGTTGAATATTATTTTTCTGCGTAATCAACTGTAAATGCAGATAAACGTGAGATTAGCCTCAGCGCCCTACCCGGTCAGAACCAGTACTACTACACTCCGGTTGAAGAGTTCTGACATTAAATAGAAGAGAAAGATGGTAGAATCTGAGAGTTCCTGGTTCTAATCCCTGGAGGTCATTTGTCTTTTCTGTGACTCTAAACACTCAGAGGCTGAGAAGATTAGAGGCCCACCGGGTTCTCTGTGATTATCACATACTTTATCGCAGTCATTATGGGGGATTTAAGACCCGCCTCCCCCCGGCCCCCCGACCGTTCCTGCAGCCAACTGTATAAGAGGTGCCGTTAGACACTGTGTGTGTGTGTGTGTGTGTGTGTGTCTTTCTTTTGATGTGCACCTTGTCCTGTCTGTCGGGGGCACATCCTTCCTGAATCAGAGCATTGATGACATCACTGTTCCCCACCACGGCCGCCCGCTGGAGCGCCGTCTGCTCCCCCTGCCGACAGGAAGACCAAGAATTGGCGGATTGGTGGCGAGAACAGAACCCCAGAAAGAACCAGCATCCACCCAAAGAACCAACATGTTGAAAGTTCTGAGGCATCGTTGGATACTTGGTTGTGTTATCAGGTTTCCTGCGGGGTCACCTTGATGACATCATCAATCTCATTAAAAACTGAATTAATTCCAACATGGATTGACTTTGATGAAAAACTGACGTGTTTGAGACACAAGGATCCAGTCCGTTAGAAGGGGGCCGGTTCTGAAAGGATCAGATGGATGTTTATTTTATTACTTTAAATGAATCAAACTCATCGACTGTGTGGCGATTCAGGCGCCGCATCCGTCCATCAGAATGAATGTGTGACAGCGGTCCAATGAGGCCGGAACCAGTCGGCCCTCTGGTCCAAAATCACTTTTTCTAGTTGTTTTTAGTTTTGACTCTTTGACCACAGAGAAGGAAGGAGGCAGCGCCGGAGATCTGCGTCCTTATCTGTGGGAAGAGGGACCTTCTTCCTGTGGGGACCCCCCCGAGGGGGACGTTAGAAGGGTCCCACTCCAGAACCCAGTAGGTTCCTGACACCGTGAGCGCATCTTCACTCCGGCAGAACAAAATTGAGAAGAAGAAGATCCAGTGGTGACCCCCAATCAGGACCGCCAGAGGAAACGCAGCTGATGGACGGACGAGTCTCCTCCAAAAGTAAACTGGGTTATAAATAAAATGTATTATTAATTATTATTATTATTACTCACGTCGTCCTGGAGGTCCAGGTCGCAGCCGGCTTTGAGCAGAACCCGCACCACCTCCATGTGACCTCTGTAAGCAGCCAGGTGCAGCGGGCTTCTGCCATACTGTTGAGACAGGAGTGAGTGAGTGAGGGAGGGAGGGAGGGAGGGAGGGAGGGAGGGAGGGATGGATGGATGGATGGATGGATGGATGGATGGATGAATGATTCGGTAATGAAGGAAATTCATCCGTCCACAAACACTGGGAGTGTCCTCAGAGCTTGATGTAGACGACGACTCATCAATAACTTGATTCATTGGAATAAATATATAATAATATACATTATTTTATATTTAATATATATATATATATATAATAATAAACTATGATTAATAAATACCTTGAATTATTACCCATCAGTCATTTCCCTCAACCAGCAGGTAAATGAAGATAAACCCATTTGAACAGATGTTCCTCTGTTCCGTTCTTCCACGTTTCTCCACGCCGCTGCAGATGAGCGGGTGATGAAACCCGTCCGCAGGAACGCCGCGGTCCTCCCGGAGACCGAGACCACATAAAAGACATTCTTCCTCGCAGTCGACCGGAGTCATCACCGAGAGGATTAAGTTTAAAGCTCCCGGTGCGGCGGGACATCCTGATGGTTCCAACCATCACAATGAGGTGGATGAGCAGGAATGTCGGAGCAGGAAGTCGGAGTCAAGGAAACCGTTCAGACTTCAAAAACCAGATCCGGGAGCTTTCTGTCATTCTGTAATTACTCCGAGTAAAGACGCTTGGATTACAGACGCGGCGCAGCTCAGGTATCATCCCGGGTTCGGAGCTTCGTTCTTTCTTTGGGCGCGGCTCTGCATTAAAGCGCCGCTGGGATTGAGTTTCACTGGACCTGATTGGAGAGAAGCCAGCGGCCGCGCTCAGGTGACCAACGCCACCCGGGCCTGAAGGACGCCGCCGAGGATTCTGGCTGCATGTGGGTTTTTATAGGACCTGTAATGTGTCTTATTTTCTCAATAAAGGACGAAACACTCTGGATGTTCTTCATACAGGAACGTCAGCAGGTATTTAACTCGTATCTGTGTAACCGAATATAAAGTTACATTTTCACATAATCAACCAAAAAATAAAATCCTAAAAATATCCAAAAACTTCACCAGTAAACAAAAAACTATGACACAATAATTCCCAAACCGTAGAAACGCCCAACATTTCAGCTGCTCTGTTGTGTTAATGTGTGTGTGCGTGTATGTATGTGTTTGTGTGTGTGTGCGTGTGTGTGTACTGTATGTGTTTATGTGTATGTATGTGTGTGTGTGTTTATGTGTGTGTGTGTACTGTATGTGTTTATGTGTATGTATGTGTGTGTGTTTATGTGTGTGTGTGTGTGTACTGTATGTGTTTATGTGTATGTATGTGTGTGTGTGTTTATGTGTGTGTGTACTGTATGTGTTTATGTGTATGTATGTGTGTGTGTGTATGTATGTGTTTGTGTGTGTGTGTGCGTGTATGTATGTGTTTGTGTGTGTACTGTATGTGTTTGTGTTTATGTGTATGTATGTGTGTGTGTGTATGTATGTGTTTGTGTGTGTGTACTGTATGTGTTTATGTGTATGTATGTGTGTGTGTGTTTATGTGTGTGTGTGTACTGTATGTGTTTGTGTTTATGTGTATGTATGTGTGTGCGTGTATGTATGTGTTTGTGTGTGTGTGCGTGTGTGTGTACTGTATGTGTTTATGTGTATGTATGTGTGTGTGTTTATGTGTGTATGTATGTGTTTATGTGTGTGTGTGTGTGTGTACTGTATGTGTGTGTGTGTACTGTATGTGTGTATTTGTGTGTATGTGATCACTCCATCTGAATAATCAGCAGCCCAGCCGTGATGTTTAACATCTGGCGGCACACAACACGCCGCCAGCCTCTGCTGGAGGTTACGCAGCACGACAAATGCATTATGGGTCAATTCACTCTCCGTCGAACCAAAGCTGGATTCCGTGCGAGAAGAAGTGAAGGCGGGATTTAAACGGTGGAGAAGACAGAACCGACAAGAGCTGGTCAACGTCAAGTACACAAATATATACACCGTGTACTCTATGTATTTATCTGCTGTTTAAGAGTTTTTAAGGTACATCTCTGTGGATTATACACTTTTATTGCGTTAAGACGAAGGATCTGCGGCGTCGACGACTTTTCCAGAATATCCCCGACTTTTTGGTTATATAATAATAAATGTAAGTACGACCCTCAAAGAAAGGTGGGTTCTTCTCCCCCCCTCTGTTGACTGAGATCCGTCAAAGGTCATCTGTTTGACAGAAACGGACGACCGCTCACATTCTATTGGCTGCAATCTGGAACATCTCCACTAGAGGCCACTAAATTCTCCACACTTTAATATTCAGCAGAAACAAAAGAAACGTGTTGTCGGCCCTCGCTCACCTTGGTGACGGCCACTTTTGCACCCTTGTTGATGAGCTGGACCACATTCTCGGTTTGTCCCTTGTGCGACGCTATGAGGAGGCGCTCGGAGAGTGCGAGAACCTCAGCCGCATCCTGCTGGCTCATGAAGCAGGGCGAGTGATGCTGCCGTCACGGTCGGACACGGCGCTCCGGATGGCGGCGCTGATGGTTTGAGATGCCCTCTAACTCATGCTGAGCTCTGCTGCAGGCAGACCTCAAACAGGAGCTGGACAGGCTAACGGTTCTGCTGCTTCTTGTCCCGCTACCAACTCCAGCGACCAGCAGGATTCCTCCCTTTCATCCTCTCAGCTGCTGCAAAGAGAACAGGAAACGCATGGAGTGAAAACACGCGTGTGTTCGGCAAACAGGAAAACAGGGAGGAATGGCCCGAGTGGACCCACATCCCTTCTGTGAAGGTTCTTTAACTCATGTCAGCTGCAGAGAAATAATCCACAATGAGAGCCAAACAAATGGGTCATATTTGGCTAGAGATCTTCACACCAGGGAGCTGTAGAAAAGAAACACCTCTGGATCATAGAGCAGAAACGGACCTCCTGTAAAAGTGTGTCAGTCCGTTCCAGGACCGGTTGGTTGTCGGTGAGACAAACCTGCCGGTACAGGAGGGTCCAGATGGTAGAAGCTGAAACAACGTTGTAATGAAGCAGAACATACGTCCTTAAAGTCTCCCTGATGTCCCACACCATCATGGACCTGGTGGTCATCCAAAGAATCTTAAAATCAATCCTGAATTTGATTGGAACCCAATGAAGCCAGGTCAGAACCGGAGTGATGTGGGACCCGTTAGTGGCCTTTGTTCAAATCCATGCAGCCACATTCTGCACCGGCTGAAGACGAGTAACTTCCTCTCTGAGGAGAAGAGTTGATCAGCAGATTCTTTAGGAATCCCCGTGGTCATGTGACCACGGGGATTCCTTCATCACTTTCATACCTCAGTTCACTTTAGGTTACCCTATCGCTACTTGTGTCTCGCCACCTTCCTTATAAGGAACATTCAAACTGCCCCGTTGTGATAAAATATGATCTTTTAGAATAAATTATGATGTATTCCAGAAAGTTCCCCTTGAGTCGATTCATGTTCTCCAAAGTTGGACTAAATCTGAACAAATAGTTCCTGCATCCAGTAAAATATCTGACAGACTGACCATGGTCCCAACTGCTCCTCAAAACTGCTGATGATTTCTGGGAGATGGTTGGCGGGAAACATTTACAGTCAGCAGATGGAAGAATAAATATGGTCATTCTTTCACTGCCATTCATCAATCCAGAGTCATTAAACGACTGGAAACAGACGCTCTCAGCAAGTCCCGACACGAGGACACGCTTTAGGAGTCTCTTTAAATGTTCCACGTGTTTTCAGAACGCCCCGTCATTCAGACCCGGTCCTTCAAGAATCTGTGTGTTCTGCTGGCGGAGTACTTTTTATGGTCCCTGGGTTTTAAACCGAGTAATCCCCGCTCACATCTCCAAACATGGCGAGCTGCTGGAGTCCACAGCGAGGAACATAGATGGTTGAGTTCAAGGTTAAGCCTAATAGACGTACATCGAATGTGTGTGGGCGGGGCCTCAACACGTGTTCCTTCCTGCAGGCAGGTAAGAGTTTGTGGAAGAAGAGAAGAACCTCAAACGGGTCGACGTTTTCTACCACTGTGGAAGTAATCGTGAATTTACATACATCATTTGTTCTGGGTCTCCTCAGCTCTGCCCACAGAGTCGAGAGGAATTATTAGCTATTAGAGATAAGATCGAGTTCATTAATACCAAAAGGGGGATTCAGAAGTTACAGCGGGTCAAAAGCAGGAATTAAGTAACTGCCAAATTAAGACGAGATAAAACGTTAAAAGGTAAAAAAGGAAAAACCATTACAGAATCTACATCACCTGCTGGAACTGGTTCTTCTGCAGACACTCCAAACAGAAATACAAGAGGTGACAAAGAGTCCAAGCTCGGTTCTGATGGTGGAGATAATCTCAGCGTGGTAGTAAGACACTGGAAATGGACCACGGAACCAAAGCCTCAGGAATGCAAGATGTTGATGAGCCTCGGATCAAGTCATGGACCACAAAAGAAATAACACAAATGTCAGTAAGTAAGTCCAACATGATGTCCGATTTGGTTCTGACATATGATCAGGATGGCTCCCTCTGGAGGTCTTCCAGGATCAACCTACCGGGAGGAGACCAGGAGGTTCCCCCAGAACTCACTGGAGGATTCTAGATCTTATTTGGCGTTAGAATACCTCAGGGTTCCACACAATGAGTGGGAGAGTGATGCTGGGGAGAAGGACGTACGGAACACCCTTCTTAACCTGCTGCTGCCAAGGCCCCGCCCCCAGATGAGTGACAAACGGACGGTTGGATGATCTTATTTTACGTGTGGGTGAGTTTGACTGCATGAGTGATGAGGATACGAGGAAGCACACAGAAGAATGTTCTGTGTGGAAGTTCTCTCCTGGACTCTCGGGCCAATGGCAGCAGATGGTATCAAGAGGACATCTTTTATTTTTACAGACAGCTTCCTGAACACGAGGACGACCAGAGGGGACTCTGGGTAAAAAGGTGTAGGACGCACAGATTCCACAGGAAGTGGAAAACCCCGAAAAGGTGCAGCCAGAAGACGATGAAGAGGAAGTACTTGTAATATTACAAAGTAGAGTACATGTAAGTACAAAGATGGAAAGATTATTTATTTTCAAGGTTACTCAGCAAAAAAAAGAAAAGAAAAATCCAACTGGACCAACCGTCAAATCATTAAGTCCAGCGTGAGCCTGGAACAGAATCAGTGGAAGGTTCAACCTTGAAAAGTGAAAGCAGTGGCGATGAAAAGGCTGATAAATCACCATGGTAACGTGAGAATGACCCCCCACCCCCGCCAGCGGAGGGGAGAGTGGTGTGTGTGTGTGTGTGTGTGTGTGTGGGGGGGGGGGGGGTCCTCTCCCTGCCTGCATTCCAGCTGATCCTGCAGACGAACCCTCTCAGACTGGCGCTCACAAAGCGGACCTGGCAGCCGCTGGAAGGTTCTCTGCACGCAGCTAGGCAACAGGGCTTTTGTGCAAACTTTTGGAATCCGGGACTCTTGTTCAAAAACAAGAAATGGCGAGGCCCTGCTTTTCACACGGCTCAGAGAGGAAGCCCGGCAGAATACTCCTGAAAACCAGAACCGCCGCTTCACGTTTGAGCTGCGGCCTCCTTGGAAAAGGAAGGAAGGAATGGAAGCGGAGATGAAACCATGTTTACTGACATGTCAGGATTCAAAGTGTTCAAGCTGAAACATGTGTTTGCCCTCACGTGACATCACTTCCTCTTTGAATGACCCACAGCGTGTGACGGCGAGGGGGGATCTCACTGCTGGACTGTTAAAGTGAAATTCTCTCCCCTTCTTCCTGATGGACAAATTCAGCATCTGAACGATCAGAGGTCTCCGCGCTCACATCTGAGCCTTCGTCATATATGACCCTGACCCCTGGGCACTACACCCCTCCATACATCACAGATGTGACCCTGACCCCTGGGCACTAACACCCCTCCATACATCACAGATGTGAGCCTGACCCCTGGGCACTAACACCCCTCCATACATCACAGATGAGACCCTGACCAGTGGGCACCAACACTCCTCCATACCATCACAGATGTGACCCTGACCCCTGGGCACTAACACCCCTCCATACATCACAGATGTGAGCCTGACCCCTGGGCACCAACACTCCTCCATACATCACAGATGAGACCCTGACCCATGGGCACCAACACCCCTCCATACATCACAGATGTGACACTGACCCCTGGGCACCAACACTCCTCCATACATCACAGATGAGAGCCTGACCCCTGGGCACTAACACCCCTCCATACATCACAGATGAGAGCCTGACCCCTGGGCACTAACACCCCTCCATACATCACAGATGAGAGCCTGACCCCTGGTTGCTCTGAGGTGTGACCTCTGTGTTTTCAGCTGACATTGGAATCCCGTTCAAACGCCGGAGGCTTGAAGCCCAGATGTCACAGAGAAGTTTAAACTACACAGGACGAGATCAGGAAGTCTTCTTTCCCCCTTTATGACATTTCCCCAGGGAGAACCTGAGGTCACGCTGGGGTCACCAGCCTCGTTGCTCCCGTCAGACAGCAGTGGAAGCCACCCGGACCTGAGGGCGTGGTCTGTGATGGTTACACTTCCTGCGGGCGACGCATGGATCGTCTGTCAGCGCGGCGGTTCACATCACACGTCACATGACGACACGTGAGACTCTTTTCTGCTGTCATTTTCCATGTTTCCTCCCTGATGGAGGATTACTTCCTGTTTCTCATGAAGACAGTCTGTGAGTTATATTCACATCCTCAGTTCTGGAGGGAAAAATGTAGCTTTGCAGAAGATGGTCACCTTTTCTTCCCGCAGCAATGATGTTTTTGGAACCTGGGAAAAGGAACTTCTGACATCAGATCCCAGAGTGTAATCTCTAGAGAGCGCCACCTTTTCTCTCGCCACCTAGACTCCGGGTCGTTACACCTCCATCCGAATCACCGGTGGTTGAAAACCTGGGCCCGTTTGGGTCCCAGCTGCTTCTCCGACGGCCGACGTGTAGCATCCTGCTGTTGGGCCCGCTAGAGCGGGGGTGGGCTTCTTTCAGGGAAACAGCTGTGATGGGAGGAGCTTACTCGATAACGTCGGTGAAACGCCTTCTTTGATGAATCACACAGTCCCACAACCTGATGACTGGATTCAAACACTTGAATGATGGGAAAATAAACATTTACAAGATTTGAATCAATGAGAAGCGAATTTATCCTTAAGTCTGTAATTCATGGTGATTAAAAAAAAGAGTCTAATTATGATTAATACAGTTTAGGGTTAGCGACATGCTAACGAGATAATGCTAAAGGAGAAAAGGTGAATAATAAGTCTTGACCTGCTCTTTCTTAAATGTAACATTTCTTCTGAACAAACAGTTTGGACTCGTCACCCGTCAGTGGTTGTAATGTTTTGTCTGGTCGGTGCAGTGTTTTCATTGTTTCTGTTCTGGTCTGTGTAAACACTGAACAGAAACGTTTTCAAGGACAGTAGATAACGACTCAACAAATAGTACCTCATCCATGAGAATAAGAAATAAAGGCGAACGTTGAGTCTGTGGTCACGTGACGGTGGTTCAGCACAGACACAGCATCCTTCTGGTTCTTCGCCAAACGTCCTTCAGCTGCTGAAGACCCTGACTGGGAACCCGGACGGTTCCAGTGGGGGACATTTGTGTTATCTAGCGATGAAGATTTCTACCTATAATCACACAACAGCTCACCCCTCCCTCTACAGGAAGGTACGCTGGTTTTCAAGAGCCATAAAGACGCCATCGCCTACGACTGCATCAAGTATCCCGTCAGAGGAGGAGGTTCCTTTAGATGGGTATGAGGACAGATTGTATTTAGTTATTTATACTTCTAAGATCCCGACAGTTTACCTTCAAATGGTTTCACGAGTCAGGTTTCCAGGTTCCCCTCGACAGTTATGTTTCACGTTTCTCCTTGTGCTGAATAATAAGTATAAGCCTCCATTTGCCAAATGTTAAGGTTCTGAAAAACCAGCACCGACCCATCATCATGTCTTTGCTGGTTTCTCAACGTCTTTTTGCCTCTTCCACCTAAAAACTCGTCATCCTCTCTAGAACCACCTAAAAACTCGTCATCCTCTCTAGAACCACCTAAAAACTCGTCATCCTCTCTAGAACCACCTAAAAACTCGTCATCCTCTCTAGAACCACGGAGACGTTTGTCTGTTTGAGGATGAATAAACGCGGCAGGAGGAGGAGCAGCTCATTCAGGAGGTAGAGAAGGTAAACAGAGGAAACACGTGAACCAGACTATCAATACTGGGCTGATCCAAATAAGGACTGAAACAAATCCTCCAATAACTCAAATACTCAAGAAAAACCTTGAGGCTTCGTCTGAACCCAGACATTTATACGCCGCGCTCTCACCTAACCATCACGCCACTCACGCCCCCCCTAACCTCAAACATGAATGGAGGTCTTATAAATGTGGGACCAGACACTCATAACGACGTAGAGGCGTAGATCGTCCCATATGTCCGATACCGACGCCTTCCTGTTGAGGTCCGTTTTCGGCTAGCTACTCCTCGCAAACTGGATCAAGTCTCCACGAGTCACTTCAACATCCTGTCGCCAAGGGGGCCGCCGTCTCCTAGGAGCTTCATCTCAGCCGGTGAAGGAGGTAAACGAGGTGGATAACCTCTTTGAGGGCGGACAGAGGCTGATGTCAGTTTGTCTGCTGGTGTCTCAACTCGCACCACGACTCATGACTGATGTCTGTAAGAAGGACGCCAGCGGTTGATCTCCAGGGTACAACAGGAATCCAACGGCTGGGAAGCGCCGGTCAACACCTCCAACAGGGACCCAAGCAGAACCAGGAGGAAGAGCAGTCGACCCTCAATCAGAAGATCAGCAGTTCAAATCCAAGCAAATACCTGGATACTTTCAGCTTCTTAACCAACATCTCAGGGAGGGAAGGTGGTCCGGCATTCTTCAAGTTTGTAAAAGATTATCTGAAGGGAGGAAGAGGAAGGGTCCAGTCAGTGTGAAGGGTAGTTAGGTCCATCAAGGAGGTTTGTTAGCTTGTCTGCTGGTGAACTTTACTTCTAACTTCATGGGACATAATGAAAACCCCCCCACACGGATGCAGAGGAGTACCCCCCCTCTAAACGGGGCAGATGTTTCTCTGTGTGCTGAAACACCAACTCTCCCTCCAGAACCGGATTTAGTTCTAAACTCAGCCATCTGTCTTTCCTGCAGCAGCCGGCGCCACCGAGCCAAAGCCAGATTAAAACAATACTTTGACCCGCTCCGTAAGTCCAAGACCTGCTTCAGCGCTAACTAGCCCACCACAGCCGCAAGGCAGAGGGGTCCCGCGCCGGCACAAATATTTATGGTGGCTGTAAATAGCCCAATAGAATGCAGGATAATATCTTGGGCTCTGTTATCAGGTTAATGAGTGCCTTCAGACGAGGACTCTTTGTGGAGATGGATGGGAGACTGATGCAGCCGGACTCATCCTGCTGTTATCATCTGACGGTTCTGTTATCCATCTGATGGTTCTGTTATCCATCTGACGGTTCTGTTATCATCTGACGGTTCTGTTATCCGTCTGACGGTTCTGTTATCCATCTGATGGTTCTGTTATCATCTGACGGTTCTGTTATCCGTCTGACGGTTCTGTTATCCATCTGACGGTTCTGTTATCCATCTGACGGTTCTGTTATCATCTGATGGTTCTGTTATCCATCTGACGGTTCTGTTATCCATCTGATGGTTCTGTTATCCATCTGACTGTTCTGTTATCCATCTGATGGTTCTGTTATCCATCTGACGGTTCTGTTATCATCTGATGGTTCTGTTATCATCTGACGGTTCTGTTATCCATCTGATGGTTCTGTTATCCATCTGATGGTTCTGTTATCCATCTGATGGTTCTGTTATCATCTGACGGTTCTGTTATCATGTGATGGTTCTGTTATCCATCTGATGGTTCTGTTATCCATCTGATGGTTCTGTTATCATCTGATGGTTCTGTTATCCATCTGATGGTTCTGTTATCATCTGATGGTTCTGTTTTCATCTGATGGTTCTGTTATCCGTCTGACGGCTCATGTGACCGATGAGACGCACAGAGGTCAGCCTAAGATTAAAACTATGAACAACAACATGTCAGTTGTCATTTTTAGAC
>VRLP01008123.1:0-18144 GCA_009660295.1 Lophius piscatorius
TGTGTGTGTGTGTGTGTGTGTGTGTGTGTGTGTGTGTGTGTGTGTGTGTGTGTGTGTGTGTGTGTGTGTGTGTGTGTGTGTGTGTGTGTGTGTGTGTATGTGTGCGTGTGTGATTGTATATGGGCATGTTTGTGAGCCTGTGTATGTGTGTGTGTGTGTGTGAGCATGTATGTGTGCGTTTGTGTCAGCGTGAGTGTGTTCGTGGGTTTGCATGAGGAGCGTGTGTGTATACATTTGTGTATGTGTGTATTTGTGTGTGTGTTTATGTGTGCGTGTGTCTGTGTATGTGTATGTGTGTTCATTTATCTGTGTGTGCATGTGTCTGTGTTCATGTGTGTGTGTGTTTATGTTTGTTCATGTGTGTGTATGCTTGTGTCAGTGTTCATGTGTTTGTCTGTGTATGTCTGTTCATGTGCGTGTGTGCGTATGTCTGTGATCATGCGTGTGTGTATGTTCATGTGTGCGTATGTCTGTGATCATGCGTGTGTGTGTGTTCATGTGTGCATATGTCTGTGATCATGCGTGTGTGTGTGTTCATGTGTGCGTATGTCTGTGATCATGCGTGTGTGTGTGTTCATGTGTGCGTATGTCTGTGTGTGTATGTGTGTGTGTTCATGTGTGCGTATGTCTCTGTGTGTATGTGTGTGTGTGTATGTGTGTGTGTGTGTTCATGTGTGCGTATGTCTGTGATCATGCGTGTGTGTGTGTTCATGTGTGCGTATGTCTGTGTGTGTATGTGTGTGTGTGTATGTGTGTCTCATAATGTCTCATAAAAATTGTGATTATTCCATAATCACAAAACTAACACAGAGTCATAATTATTTCTAAAATCTGACATGTGTATTCTCTCTGTTCTAACCTTGTTCAGTCCTTTTAAGCTGCAGCCATCCTCAGCACCAGACATCCTAAAACCCAAAGGTAGCATGACGCTCAGGAGACTTCAGTCCATCCCTAAACCTGAATGGAATCTTTTGATGAACAATACTGTAACTACATTTAAAAATTATCTAAAGATATCAGCAACTTTTAACTAGAACCTGTAAAATACCTTCACCCTAACCTGGTCATTTCACAATAATGGAATCCACGCTAAGATAAGGGATCGTGAGCTGGTTCTGTGTCGCAAGACTGGACATTCCTGCCTCAGTGGATTCTATAAAAGCGGAGCGGCTTCCTCATCGGATCCAGTCTCCCTGAGAAATGAGGAGTGGGACAAAGATTGATTGTTGAGAACAAGAAATCCTCCCGGGATCATGACTTCCACAACCAGATACACGTTTGCCGTCATTTCTCTTTTCCTCCTCTGCTTGGCGCCGCTGAGTTTTTCAGAGCCACCCGATTGTGAGGACCTGACCCGGCCTGTGGATCGACTGGATCCTGGTTATTTTGAGGGCAGATGGGCTTTTGTTGCGGGCGGCCTGGGCCACTCAGCATCCATGGAGGCCCTGAGACTAAGAGACAGCATCACCGCCTTCTTCTCCAACTCCAGCGACACGTCCACCTCCTCCTACGTCCAGGTCAACCGCTTTGGTGACGAGTGCCGGTATTTACCTTATAACATCTCAGTGCACAGCAGCGGCTTCACCTTCGACGTGGGGAACCGCTTCGACCTCAAGGGCTCTTTCCTCTACGCGCCGTGTCCAGACTGCATGGTGATGCGCTGGGACGTGAAGTCCAGTAGGAGGACGTCTGTGGACTTGTATCTTCTGAGCAAGAGGAGGAATATGGAGCAGGAGGAGATGGACGTGTTCAGAGCTCAGCTGAAGTGTTACGGGCTGCCGGAACCGGTCGTGATGGATCCTACCAAGGAACTTTGTCCCGAAAAACCCTAAAGCCCAAGCAGGAACCAGCGGATCAAGCACTCATCTCCTGTCATGTGTTTGCCGACAGTTGCAATAATCTGTGATCTAATGAGTAAAAAAATTTGTGAGATAATTTATTCAACCGTCGCATCCGAGGGGCCACAGGATCGTCGTGGGTGTTGAACCAACTTTGGACCCTTTGAGGAAAATTTGTGATTTGTGACTTTTGATTAGAGCAATAAAACTGAATCAATATGCAGGAACACGACACTGATTACCAAAGTGGATCGGTTGGGGTTTCGGGTTAACGAATACCGTCACTGGTAATGTGGGCCAGCTGGGTGCCGGGCGTAACTACGGATGACCCGTTGTGGCGACCCTGAGAGGAAGAGGAAGAAGACGAAGAAGAAAATTCTAAGAGTAAAAGGGACTTGAGTTGCTGTGATTGCAGACTTACTTTTCCAGCTTCACACATGTAAAGGCAAAATAATTAAAATGATATAATCACCCTCTAACCTCTTTGGTGCATTCTTCATTCACTACTGTGGGGTTTTAAATAATAAGTGTTGCTCAATAGCTGGATTAGCACTAACAAACAATCTAATCCGCAGCAAAAGGATGAACTTCCAACGCCTGTTTGTGCCTGAACACGCGCTCATTCATCAGTCTGTCGGCGGAGAGGCTGGACGGGTGTAAGGAAAGAGATTATTCAGGAAACAAGACAGGTGCTGATTCTCAGACAGGTGAATCTGTTTCTCCTACTGCTGATTCGTAAATACGTCCAAACAGATCCTTCATGTTCGCACCATAACACTGAAACACTAAAAACTTGTTTCATAGATCATTTGAAAATGTTATGCTCGCATTGATCTTAGCACAAGGAAGAACTGGACTGAGGAGAGCTCAGTTGTACATTCCTGACACTAGGGGGAGCTTTATCTCCAAAAGTTTTCAGGCCATAGTTGGTCCAATTTAGTCCATCCCGGTTCTTCGTATTTTCCTCCCTAAGGAGCACGTTCTACGAAAAACACAGTTTTTTCGGACTTAACTTCATAACTTTGGTGATCATGAATGGACTCAAGGTCATCTACCTTATAAATATGATACGTAACTCTATAAATTCATGTTTTACTCACTAGGCGGACCAGTTTTTTGTTTATGAAAAATACTGCAGCCATAACTACACATTTAGATATTTCTTCTACAACGTAGGGGATCGGGGACTTTCCGGGGGATATACCCTTGCTGACGGGGAAAAGTTTGGGATTTTAAAGCACCTCAGGGCCGACCTCGACGACGAGGACAAGTTTTGTGGTGGGCCTGATCGTAGATGTTCCTTCGATGAAGATCGTGGTTCTGTATCGTCTCGTGAAGTTGTACAAAAACGAGCAAAACAAGCAGTCTGGTTAAATCCCTCCAGCCTCCTGAGAACCTTCTTAGAAAATAACGTGAAACGAGATATATGGACATATTAGAGATGAGGAAATGCAGTCACACTGTGTTGTCAAAGTATAAGTGAGGGGATGTTTCACTGCTGCAGCTGCAGGATCTTTGCGTCAAGTAGTTTAAGCTTAATTGCTAAAGTAAGATTTGCAACAGAATCAGCCGGTTTGAATCGATGAGGCGGGCAAAGCAGACATGTTTCTCACCATTTCAAGAATCCCCCTCCTCTTTGTGACAACAGACTCTGTTTATCCTCCGTTTTCACTGTGAAACCTCGTGAGGAAGAAAAAAAGATATTGGGATATTGGGATATTTTTGTTTACTTAATATCTTGGACACTCTGAATTCTGTAAATAGTTTGTTCAAGTATTTTTTTCAAACAATAAAAACTAAATCTGACTTAGAAAATTATTTCATGATGAAATTCTGAATTTTTTGGAAAATAATGAGTTATAATGAGATTATTAGAGAACCTTTTGTAAATTTTCTTTGGCTGCATCAAATTATTCTGTTCAGTCAGTGCTCACGAGCTTCAATAAAAGAAAAAGAAATCCTCCTAGTCGAACAGGACTTTCTCAGTGGACACGTTTAATGCCTCCTCCTGGGTGGCACCTTTAACCTCTGGTGTCACCCAGGGCTCCATCCTTGGCCCCTTTACTCTTTAGCATATACATGCTGTTTGCTGGATCGCATTATAAACTGGTTCAGTCAAGTGGTAAACAAACCTTCTCATGACTTATGTTTTCGATTCTCTTATTTCTCGGTTCATTTTTCATTAGGTCTCTCATCTTATTTTGAAGGTTTATTTGTCCTCCTCCTCCTCTGGCTTCACACTTCCTGTTTAGTTTCACTTTGATCTGTTTTCCCCTTTTCGTCCCCCTCTGTTTAGATTTTGTCTCTGTCATTTTTTTTTTCCTATCTCTCTTATGCAGTGTTGTCGTCTTCGTGTGTTTCACTCGTGCTCCTCCTCCCTCTCTGTGTCCGTCTCCACTGTGTTTCTTTTCTCCCCTTGTGTGATTGGTCATCATCTTCACCTGTGTCCTCCCTCCAGCTGCGTCTCATTGTCTCGTTTACCCTGTGTATTTAAGTCTGTGTCTTCTGCACAAGTTCGTCGTTGATGGTTTTCCACGGCACTCGCTCCGGCCTGTATTCCTACAGTTCGCCAGTGTTCCCAGTAAGTTCTTTTATGTCGGTCTTTTCCATAGTGTATTTCAGAATTTTCTGTTCATGTTTTTGAATTTGCATTGTTTGCCTGATTGAACTGCTCTGTATGTTTTTGTTCAGTATTGGATCTTGCAATCTGGGATTATAGACTATGAATTTTGCTTTTTAATTACATTATTTCACCTGCTCTGCCTCTCCGTTCATTGTATGTCTGCAAGTGGGTACTATACTCCGCTTCAGTGACTTCTGTCAATCATTGAACTAGGTATATCCCCCCGGTATATAGGTATATCCCCCCTGGATTTGGTTGTTTCCAGTGAGTCAAGACTGTTAATTTGATTGTTTATTTTTATTCTACAACAAAGAGATCCATCCATCCATTTTTCTTCCGCTTAGCCGGGGTCGGATCGTGGTGGCAGCCGACAAAGAAGGGATTTCCAGACATCCCTCTCCCCAGCAACACCCACCAGATCATCCTAGGGGATCCCGATTTTGTTCCTAGGCCAGATAAGATATATAGCCCCTTAAGCAAGTTCTGGGTCTACCTCGAGGTCTCCTCCCAGTTGAAGGTGCCGGAAAAACCTCCACGGGGAGACATGCCAATGCCCGAACCACAACAACTGGCTCCTTTCGACGCAAAGGAGCAGCCCCTCACTCCGAGCTCTTCCTGGATGTCTGAGCTCCTCACCTACTCTCTCAGGCTGAGCCCATCCCCCCAAACAAGGAAGCTCATTTCAGCCGACGGTATCCTCAACCTCATTCTTTCAGTCACTACCCAGAGGTCATGACCACAGGTGAGGGTTGGACCGTAGATCTGGTGGTACCGCAAGAGACCGATATCCCATAACGATCTGATATAGCTCTCCGTTAAATCAAAGCCTCGTCAGTGCTGGGATCTACATCCCCCTTAAATGATGGCATTGTTGGAGTCCAGCCATGTTGGCTTGGGATGAATCGGCATCGATGGGAATGAGTGTCAGAGCAGAATATGAAAGAGGAGCTTTATGTGTGGATAAGAGAGAGGTGGATACGGCAATGTTGATAGATGGGAAACCTGAAATTGCAACCATATAAATAGTTTATGTATTTTTACAAAGATATATGGGCCAGATTCCCATTTGGTAAGAATTCCCCGGGGACAATTACTTTTTTGTTTGTGTGAGCCGTTCCCCAGCCTGTAAGCTGATTACAGGAAGGTGTTCTCAGCAGAAAACTGCGTATGTTGCAGAGTGGAGGAGAATAGGTCTGGCCTTACTGCCAGTGTCGAGCACAAAGTTATGAAAAAGCTTCCTGTCATACACTTAGAAAAGCACCAAGAACCCAAAAAACTATGGAAAAAATGATTTCCTTGCATATTTTTACTTCTTTAGGGCATTTATGAATTTATTATCTTAAACACACCATGTTTACCATAAAATAAGAAATTGTTTGGTCGAGCATGCTTTTAAGGAGTAAAAAAAAATTTTGATTTTTGAAATTTTGTGAAGTTTTGCATTTCCTGGAAAACAATCGGTTAAATTCAGATGAGATCAACCTTTGGGTAAAGTGTTTTTAAAAAAAACAACTATTTTACCCTTTAGATTTTTCTTTTAGACTGAATCAAGTCTTATAGTCCTATTTAGTAGGCCTGCACATGCTTTAATATGACAAAACAAATCCTACTTATTGAATAGGACTTACTACATAGCCATGGTTTATGCCTCCTCCTCAGTGGGCCCTTAAACCCGTGGTGTCCCCCAGGGCTCCATCCTCGGTCCCTTACTCTTTAGCATATACATGCTGCCATTAATGAATTAAAACAGGGTAATAGGTTACATTGCATACAAATACCTGTTAACGGGTGGTCTCTGATTTTGTCAGAAGCAGGTATGATAATATTAACAATTACAAACAAATGGGACCCTCCTCTGAGCAAGTTTAAACTATTACATAGTCAGTTATGTGAGCTAACCATAAGTAAATAAATATTTATTCATGCATTGTATTATACAAACACTGGGTTTTTATCTTCCTATAAATCAAGTGAAAATGATTGATCTGAATTATATAGCATACCTTATATTACACCATGTTAGAGACGCTTCAATTAAAGAACTGGGCCTAAATATAATAGATGATGATGGGATCTGAAACTAACCCAGCGCTTATATCGGCAGTAATGGGTTGATAACAAACAATTCCAAGATCCGATAAGATAATTAAACCAATAAGTAAATTGGCCACTTCAAATAATTGCTGGGGAGATGGTATTATTTATCTATCTTTAAAGAACAAACATATTTATTTGTTTGAATAAAAGGTCTGAAATGGAGGTTCGCCCAAGGCGAACAGTAAGAAAGGAGTGATTTGTGATACAGAACCTGTTTAGCTTTATTGAGTACTGAAATGCTTCCTGACGGCTTGTTTTGTATTTTTTTTTTCTCTTCCGTTTTCATTTATTATAACCCCAAGAAATAACAACTCTTTGACAACATTTTAAACTCGTTTGAGAGGAAATGTCAGCTTAAACAAACTTGGATTATTGAACAAAGATAATACGAGGATATAGAATGGATTCCCGTGTTTGTTGCTGAACTCTTTTAATCACTCCGTCGTTTCCCTTCCCCTCTGGTTTCCTCTTTTTCTCTCACTTTTACTGGCTGGAGGCCAAACATCCTGCTTGCTCAATTCAGCTTCATATCAGCAGTCTTGTCACCATGGCATCAATACGTTTGAACCGGGGAGAGCAGGTTCCCGTCATCTCACCCGCTGGGCGGATGGATGAGTTCGCAGATGCAGAACGTGAAGTGAGTGTAATGAGATCTTACTCCTCTCTGCAAGACAAAAAGGCTCGGAGGGCAGAACTTGAAGATGACATAGATATACTGGAGCTTGAAACGAGAGACAAAATTCCACCAGAGAACCAAATAAATCTCACAAGCTGAAATGGTCAATGTTACGAAACTGGCAAATCTGCTATCAGCCGACTGTCCCAGGGAGACTCAAGAGATGGCGACAGTCTTTGATCCGTCAGAAACATTAAAGACGCCAGAAGAACCCGGAGAGTCTGTTTCTACCTGTGAGGATGCTCTCCTGACTCCTCTTCCTCTCATTAGTCCATCAACAGAGGGCGTGTCCAGTCTAGAGGGGGAGTCAGCAGAGTGGATCAGTGATGATGAGATGATCTCAGACCCAACAGAAGACTCTACACCTCCTGATATCCAGAATAGTCAGGAATGGCCAAAGATACCTCCTCTGACCAAACTACTTGACAGAGATGTGGATTCATCACCGGAGGAGATTACAGGCGATAACGACCGAAGGAAGGAGAAAGGAGATTCAACATTCCGCTCTCCCTCCGAAACAAGACCCGCTGATGATGTGTGTGCTGTGCAATCCACTCCATTTTCTGATGAAAGAGAGGATGAAGAGGAAGTGAACGGTGATCTTTTGCCTTGTCAGCAGCAGTGTTCTACACTGGATACCAGATTCAAGCCGTCCCCACCGTCAAATTCGGGCAATATCTCCATTTCAAGGGCGCGAACATCAGCTCTGCTTGCAGTTCCTTCAGACAAACAGCAGAATGAGCTGTTGCCCCACAGTCAGTGTGGATTTGCCCCCAGGGAGGCAAACCAGGAAGCTGCACAACAGGTGTTCGTCCAGGACTCTCCGCCTTTGTCAACCGTTGCCATGGAGTTGTCCAATCAGGGTGGAGCACCTTCTGAACGGTCTGGCTGGGCTTTAGTTGTGAGTGGGAGGCACAACAGGGAAAGGGATAAGGTTAAGGAAGAAAGAAAGCAGCCAAGCCTAAACGGGGCAAAAGAAGGTGGACTTGAGCGAAAGGAGGCGGTGGAGCAGCAACATGGCAGAGGATTAGTAATACTTCCCGAAGAGAACTCAACAGGAGAGCACAGGACGGAAAAGTTCACATTTGTGTCATCCAAACACTCCAGGATGGAGACCGACTCTTGTGATGACAGCCAAAGTGATAGTGGAGTTTCGGCAGACTTCTCCCCATGCAGCACGTCCGAGATCAACACCACCCTCTCTCCAGACACTCCAGCAGCTGCACCCAAAGAGACTCCCATTGAGAGGGAGATCCGACGGGCTGTACAGCGCGAGCGCAGCCTGAGGAAGTCCAGAGGGCTTCCGAATCCACCCACTTCTCCAGAGTATGTGGAGATTCCTTTGAGGAAAACTGTTCTCCACCAGTCGGTCACTGGTGGGTCCAAGAGTCGTCAAGGAAAAGATAGCCAGCTGGCAGGAAAAAAGATGCAGCATGAGATCCAGGAGGAGGTCCAGAGGGAAGAGGATCTGGTGAAGCTTGGAAAAGTTCCAGGTGTCTATGACAAAGGTACTGTACGCCAACTCAAGGAGAGGAAGCAGCTTTTTGAGGTTTTCCAGAAGCCCAGCGATTCAGATCTGACTGTGCCAAGCAAAAGTGAGGTCCTGTCCTGGTCACATGGTACAAAGAGTTCCACCAAAGCTTACCAGGAGGATATCTCACCGCAGCCATCCACTACAGGTGGCTCTAATGCCGAGAGAACCGCACAGAACCAACATTTCCGTGGACCAGGCTTCACTGAGGGAGCAGCCGGTCAAGTCATCATCCTGGAGAGTAACCTGAATGTCCCGGTGAAGAAGCTCTACCACGTCAAACCAGAGGCACCGCCCGTCACTGCAGTCGGTTCTGGAGCTCCTCGCATTTCATCGACCAGGACAGGAGAAGAAGCTGGAATAAACGGCAGGGAGCAGGAACAGTGGGATGCAGAGAAAGGTCCCAAGGAGAACCCTTTTTTCAAGCTGCGCCCCTCGACCCATGTAGTCAAAGTGGAGCAGGACATCCAGGAGGCTAAGGAGAGGGAGAAGGAGCTTCAGAAGCAGAGGGTTAGTCTGTATGGGGCCAAGGAGGGTGCAGAGGGAAGAAGAGAGACAACCCGCATAGAAGAATATAGTCCCATGTTGCCTTCTTCACAGAATGGACTGGCTGTACCTGGCTCATCATCCAGGAGACTAACTGGACCCCCAACAGGTCTGTGTAGCAGTGGTGGCGGTCCAAGTATGGACGTGTCTGAGTGGGTTATAATGGACCGGGCTTGTGCCCACTAACATAAAAACAGAATCTGTTTGTGTGTATGATTTCTAATCTGTAGATATGTGTGGAATATTTTTCTTCATCCCTTGTGAGATGATGAAAACCCCCTGAAACAGAGCAGTTAGAAAATATTTGATGTATCTCATGGTCAGTGGAAAGATTCAAACTTTCAAAACCAGTCGCAGTGTTTATGAGCAATCATGTTTTCTCCATATAACACAAGATGGTTCATAAGAAAATGAAACGCCGTAACAGATTTCACATTTAGTCTGTTGCTTTAATTGCTGTTGTTTATGAACACTTTAGTTTGTCGGCAGGTAGAGATGAGTGTGATTTTCAGGAGTCCAAACGCAGCTCAATATTGCATAGAACTAGTCTATTAGTTGTGACGATGAATAGATATCGAACGGGATAACTGTTCATGTGTGACTTCAGCTGAACCGGAAAACTTGGATGGATAAAACGGCTTCAAGTGTGGGATAAACTATCAAAGATGGTTATCTAAAAGAAATGGAAACATTGCTTAAACGGTTAGCTGAAAGTAAATGGTGACATAGCTAGTAGTTACTGATATGAAAGGTTGAATTTGTTAAGAATACGTAAGCTTGAAGATGAACTTTATAGTCATTCAGACTGTCCAGCAGACGCAGCAGAACGAAATTACGTTGCATTTGGCTCCATGACGGAATAAAGAATAAACCTAAAAGTAAAAGAGAAATAACAGTAATAGATAAATAATAATAATGATAATAAAAATGTGCAATCTGTGCATGAAGTGACTCGGTTACTGCTGAGATCCCAGACTATTCCACCGTCTGAGCTTTTCATGGGATTCAACAAACCTCGTTTCTCGTAGGGTTTCCTCGTCGACTGTTCTTGCTCATTCTGGACTCATCCATGTTCATGTCCTTTTTTGCAGCACGCCAGGCAGCCTTAAAAGTTGGTCAGTGGCCCCCGGTCCAGAGTGAAGAGGAAAATATTAACCGACCACAGGTTAGTCAGCAATGCCAATCATCTTATGTGTTTTTTTTAGGGGGGGGGGGCCCTTCTTTTCCTGCTGCCGCCGCAGCCCGACCCTAGAAAGGCAGAAGAAAGTGGGTGGATAGGTGGACCCGGTTACTATACCTGATATCATTGTTATTGCTCTGTGTGTCTGTGTCCCCTCCCCACCTCCCCCACTTTTTTCACTCATTCATTCTCTCCCTCTCACAATCACCCGCCATCATCCCAGAGTGTATCCTGTTGCCCAATGGGTTTAGTCTATAATATAGACGCTATATCATCGGGATTTGTTTCTTCTTATTCTGGTTGTGGTAGTTATTATTCCGTTATTACAGGTCTATGAACCCCTAAATAAACTTGGGTTGGTCCAACGTTATATTCGCACTGATCCATTAACTATAATCGGGATTATTTTCTTTATTACATGGTTATTACGCAGGTAGTGTTCTGCTATTAGAATTTAATTGGGCCGTTATTTCATCAGTCATTTTCTCTTTTTCTTTCCTCCTTTATCGCTATCTTTTATCTTCTTTCTTTTCTCATTTTCTGCACATTAGATCAACACAAAGCCGAAGGTAAACTCGGCATAGGATATGAAAATGTAGGCAAATCACAGCTAAGACACAGCTAAGAAGGTCTCAGGTCCCAAAGGCATGAAGCTTTTCTTTAGCTGGCAGTGTTTTTGAATGGGGTTGTTGCTTTGGGGCTTCAGCTATTCTGGCAGTAGCATGATTATGAGCACATAATTGCAGTGGTTTGAAAAAGGTCCAATGAGGAGAGATTGCCAGCTTTGGTTTTGTATCAAATATGGGCCACATGAATCTGATAAGACGCAGAACAAGCAGTAAGGAGCTTATCTTTATAGATAAGGGAAGAAGGAAAACAGCAGAGAGAGAGAGAGAGAGAGAGGCCATCTGAGTGGGTTTGTGTGCGGGGGGGGGGGGCAGCATGTGTGTAGTCATTAGTGAAGAAAAAGTTAAGTCTGTTGAAAAACCGTGGTATGTCGGTTTTATTCTTAAAATGAGTTTGGTATTGTTCTGCGAGGCTTTAACGGTGTGTTTCAGTTTCACATGAACAAAAGTGAGGTTTCTCCTCTTTCTCTCTGGGCTGGTTATCTGCTCTCTACACTGATTACAGTTCAGCAATGAACAATTAAGGGAGAAACTGGCTTTGGTTGTTAATTTAGTCATACTGAACAAAGTTCTGGGTCAGGGTCACATTGATCGCTCTTTTCATTAACAGAACTAATAATAGTCAACCACATATTTCTTCTCTGGAAGAAAGAAATGCCTCCTTCATTTTGAATCTTTTGTGCTCCTCTTAAATATCTCTAGAATGTTCTCTGAAGACCTTCTGGTGACATCGAAGAAAAAACAATTACCTCATGGCCACAACATAATAAGTCATTCCCACGCCTTATTAGGTCGTGGCCATGAGATAATAACTCGTTCATAGCCTTTTTGTTTAAGTCTTTCCTACGTGATAAGTCGTCCCAAAACCTTATTAAGTCGTGACCACGAGATTTTTTTTTTTCCTTCGTGTCATCAGAGGGTCTTCGTACCTTCAAACTTTCCTCACAGGGTTTATCTTACCTTAAATACCACTTACTCATACTATTCTTATTCCCATCTTTTCATCCAGGCCAACCACAGTCACAGGACCCCCAGACAGAAGACCCCTCTGGTGAAACGTTGGGAGTCAGGTCTCGTCAACGGACGTAACTACGAGGACAACTGAGGAGGCGCTGACGGACCAAAAGGAAAGAGGGCCTGAGAGGCTGTGGGATTTAATGGAGAACAATTTAAGGAAAGTGAGAACAGACAAGTGGAGGAAGCAGAGATGAAGAGTTGGAAGTGGACAGAAATTGAGGCCACAAAGGGGGTCAGGAGGATTGGGGGCAAGTTAAAGGATTGGTGGTGGACTGAAAAGCCTGAAGAATCATCCAGACAGAGGGAGAGAGAGAGAGAGACAGAGGGGAGAGAGAGAGAGAGACAGAGGGGAGAGAGAGAGAGAGACAGAGGGGAGAGAGAGAGGGGAGAGGGAGAGATCTGAGTCCTGGAAATCTCTGAGACCAATGGATGAAGACAGGCAAAACGGAACAATACGACCGCACTGGAGAAAAACCGACATCTAGATGTTTAGAATTGGATGTTTGGAATTCTAATGAGTTAGTATTATTTATTGATCAGACAGTAAAAAATAAAGATGCACTATCTTAGAGGAAACTGTCATCACCAGTTTCATGCCTTTAATGTCTTACCCTGAATTTATTACACCCTCCCATCCCATATAACATCCACGCAATAAATCCTACCTTTGTTTAACTAACACTGCCCCAGCGTGTTGTTGATTTTACTTCATTTTCATTTAACACTTTAACGTCCTCAACATTTAAAAATAACAATAGAAAAAAAAGTATTTCTTTGCATGTTTAATTTCTTTGGTGCATTTCATTTCTTCACTGTAAATTGACCATAAAATAAACCAGCATGTTTCTAAACAGGGAAATTACAGACTTTTAATATTATTTCATCATGAAATTCTTTTTTTTAAAATTGAAAATAGTGAATATTAATTGGATAAACTCGTCTTTTTGGTGAAGCATCTTTTTTAAAAGCTCTGATTATTCTTTTTTTGGTTGTATCAGGTCATGTAGTTCTGTTTAGTCCATCCTCACATGCTTTGATGAACCAAAAAAAAAGTAATCCTTATCCAATAGGATTTTATCAACAGCTAATGCCTTTTCCTCTGTGGCCCTTTCAACCAGTGGCGTCCCCCAGGGCTCCATCCTTGGCCCCTTCCTCTTTGGCGTACAGCCACATTTTGTAGTAAGAAATAGTTTTTTGAAATGTGCTCAACCAAACAGATGAGCAGGACATTAAACGGTTAAGAGGTTCTGGTCACGGTTCTGGCTGTAGCTGACGGTTGTCTCTAATATGGATTCCGTTTACATAGAAGTTCATATAAAACCTCTCAGCATGTCCAATTGTTCTACAGCCACCCAACACTGAGCCTCACAAACAGAATTCACCCCAGCATTATTTTTTTGAGGAGTTTTAAATAAACTGATAACACTTTCTAAAAAAACGAGCCTGAGATATAAATAAACTACCAACACCCACGCAGCGCTGCTTAAAGCTGGAGCATGACGCCGGGCCTGAGAGTTGAATGATTCTGTACAATACACCACTAAATCTGAATAAAAGCTGAGCTCTGTTGAGATCCATGTTTTAAATCCTGCATGTTAGTAGAGGTTTCATTTGATGGATTGTTACTGTCGTAAATGGCACATATCCTCTGAGTCTGTTTAAAGTTCTGTCTTCACACTCTCCGCTTCACCATGGATACAGCTTTGGAAGATGTGCTGGAATTCAGGAACGTTAGTGTGTGTGTGTGTGTGAGATCAAAGACCATGCCTTATTGGTCTCCCATGAATAATTTATCACCCCGTTCTCACTGGACACAGCCGAGTGAGTGACATTGTTCATAATTACGGTGGAGAGGCAGACATTTAAAAGCTAAAAATGATGAAAAATCAGTCCCCATTAAGATTAAGTGACTAGGATATCTGTAAAGGTTTGGCAGCTTGTTTCTCTACAACAATGTCCAGGTAGCTACGTTTTATGTATATATATTTAATCAGTTTTTCTTATTTTATGTTTTATGTCTCTATATTTCAGTCAGATTTTATGATTCTATGTTTTATATCTCTATATTCCTGTCAGTTTTTATTATTTTATGTTTGATGTCAGATCGTTGTCCTGCTAGAAGGTCCAACCGCGACCCACTTTGAAGTTTTCATCCAGTATCTGCTGGTATTTGATGAGTCCATGGAACCACGTCTTTGATGAAGGTGTCGAGTTCTTTGGAAGAAATACGGCCCCCCAGTATCAGAGATCCACCACCAGACTTCACAGCGGGTATGAAGGGCTTTTCTTTACGGCTTCCTTTATTGCTAATCCGCGCCCACCTTAGATGTTTTGTTGCCAATAAGCTCTATTTTGGTTTCATCTGACCTCTGACCTTGTTCCATTGAATGTCCCAGAGGTGTTTGTCAGACTGCAGGTTCATTAGATGACAGCAGAGGCTTTTTTCTTGCGATCCGTGCCAAACAGCTGGTGTTGGTGTACAGAGGAAAACATTTGTCTTATTTTAGGAATTTAGAAAAGAAAAATTTATACTTCAGTTAAATACATTTTGAATTCTTTTTTGTGAATAATTTGATTTGAAGATCATTATTTTTTTGTGTGGAGTTTTATGAGTGTTTCTAACAAAACACATTTTTAGTGCTCGACATTAATAGTCCAAATATTTCTAAAGACGCCAGTACCTCACTGATTACTTTGTCGAGCTACAGCGAGCGCTCATGTGGCGTTGCCAGTTGTCACTGATTACAACTGAGGCAACGACTCTGCCATTATTCTCATCAGGTTTCCAGTAGACCTCCAAGCAGTTGTAATATTTTCTTTTTTTCCAATTGAACCCCATACGTGGTTATTTGTTTGCAGAACAGTTCATTAAATTGCTATTATCCAGGTTTTTATGCTTTGCATATTTGCATGAAAATTTACACCCTTAGAAGAAGTTCACGTTTGCTTTCACGCTTAAAATGTGAATTATTTAAATGATTTGTCCGACTATATAATACAGAGTGTTAGGGGATATCGCCCCACAGGAACAGGAAATAGCCTTCTGGTAATGAGGCCAAAGGGTTCAAGGACATTGGACTGAGCAACAGCAATATATTGATATTAATCATCTACATGCAGGACTTCAGCTAATTCATGAGAAGATGAGAAGATGTAATTAGATGCAATCAACATGTCATGAATGATCTTTAATGGCATGTTAGCTCTATAAACCTGACTCATTCACTCCCCCTCCTGTGTCACATGCACGCACACGCCCAGCCAAACCACTTGAACTGACATCGCTCTGACCGCTAATCGTGATCCTTTCCTCTAATTCTAATTCACAGGAAACCATGACTCAGACATGGACATGAGCCAGACGTCATTCAGACTTTGCCACACCTTAAATTCATAAACCTGTCATACGCTTCATCCTTTTTTTGTCGGTGTGTGCGAGAAATGAATATATATTGCTTTCCATGTGTAAAAAGATCTGTGCTGCCATAAAGTCCGGGGAAATGTAATAAACCTCATCCCAAACAGATGTGGACTCTTGCTGCTTCCTGAAGTGCACTGATATCTGCTGAGTTATTGAGCGTTATAAAAACCACATAAATAAGCGGACCATGTTTTCTCCCAGTCCTTTCAGCTTGTTACTTTCACCGCACTTTTAAGTCTCTGCACATTCAATGACAATGTAGACAAAATATGAATAGACATGCTGGCTCAAACCACAATGTCTGGAGGGCTGATGCGTGTCCCATGGTCACATGACTCAGTGACAGCTGAGCCGCCTGATAACTGCAGATATAAAAGGGTCATGAACGCCACAGTCACCAAAGACCACCAAACACAGGAGAACTGTCTGTGTGGAGAACTGCAGGTTAACAGCCCCCTCTGCTGAACAATGAACCAAACTACAGCAGGCTGGTCTCAGTAACAGAACGAATCTTCTGCTTCACAATCTCTATGCCACAGATGAAGATTAGGACCACATGTGGCTATGGGTTTTTTTTGGGGGGGGGGGTTCTTTAATCTCAGAATTCTGACTTTAATCTCAGGATTCTGACTTTATTCTCCGAACTCTGACTTTAAACTCAGAAAGCTCACTGTATCCGCAGAATTCTGGCTGGAATCTCACAATTCTGACTTTGTTCTCGGTATTCTGACTCTAAACTGAAAATTCTGATTTTATCTCAGGATTCTGACTTTATTCTCACAATTCTGACTTTGTTCTCGGTATTCTGACTCTAAACACAGAATTCTGACTTGAATCTCATAATTTTGTCTTTATTTTCAGGATTATCACATAAAAACACAGATTTCTGATTTAAAACAGAGAATTCTGATTTTATTCTCACAATTATGAATTAATTGATTTTAATCGCAGAATTTTGACTTGAATCTCAAAATTCAGACATTATTCTGACCTTAAACTCAGGATTCTCACTTAAATCTCAGAATTTTGACATTATTCTCAGGATTTTGATTTAAAAACTCAGAATATCAAAAAGAAATTATTATCCAGCCGAATTCTGAGATTAAAGCTAGAAATCTTTGGTTCGTATTTCGGGGAATAAAGTACGTGTGTGCTGCGTGAGTTTGCATGCGTTTATAGGTTTACGTGTGTGTGTGTATGCGTTCGTGTTTGTATGTGTGTGTTTGTGTGTGAGGGGTACTGGGATGAACCGTAGTATGGATAAAGATTTAGATACATCAGTTTAATCTACATCCGCTGATAAAGATCCGGTCATAAGATATATAAAGAACGATGTCACAAGAAATGTCTGCCTTTTCAACAATGAATTGACAAAACCAAAAATGTGAATGATAAATCCTGTATTTGGATTCACGGGCTCAGTAAGATTTTAGATCAAATAGAAAGACAGCATCCTGTCATATTGTACAATTTTACTGCTGTAGATGAAATAGGAACTGAGGAAATAGTCCTTCCTGTCCTGCTGTGTAACCCCAACGGATACTACACTGGTAAACTTGAATAAAGTATATAAACACACATACAGTGAAAAGGAGAGAAAGAGCGAGAGAGAGAGAGAGAGAGAGAGAGAGAGAGAGAGAGAGAGAGAGCAAACAAACAAACAGCAAACATTTATTTCTAATGGACCGGATGGATTGGGGTTGTGAAGGTGGACAGCGAGTTCCATATCGAGGATCTGCTGGGTGTGTCTACGGTTGAGTCCACGCTGGCCCACTCCTGCACATAAACACACACATGCATACGAGAACAAGCCGTTAAAGTTCTCAGCGTTACAAAATATCCTGTGACGTGGTTCTTATCACAACAATTACTGCTTTTACTGTAAAAAGGTTTTCCTGTTAATGCGCACTAATACATGAAATACAATAATAACATAATGATTTATTCTTTATTAATCACGTACGGTCAAACACACTGAAACGTATTACAGCATCGTGAAATGATTTCTCTGCCACGAGATAATAACTCGTTCCAGCGCCTTATTGAGTCGTGGCGGCGCGATTTTTTTAGATTTTTTTCTTCGATGTCACCAGATGACCCCTAAACATGGACTTACATGGACGCAAAAAGTAGCATTTGTATTTTAGTTTTTCAGATCTGTCATGATAGCTTGTTGGTGACGCCATCAGCTGGTGATGATGACGTCAAGATGGTTGTTCAGTAACACAGACAGAAGAGAGTCGTGTATGTGTACGTGTATATGTACGTGTACGTGTAAATGTATGTGTACGTGTATATGTATGTGTATGTGTATGTATACGTGTATGTGTACATGTATAGGTACGTGTACGTGTAAATGTATGTGTACGTGTATAGGTACGTGTACGTGTGTATGTACGTGAACGTGTAAATGTATGTGTACGTGTATAGGTACGTGTACGTGTAAATGTATGTGTACGTGTATAGGTACGTGAACGTGTAAATGTATGTGTACGTGTATATGTATGTGTATGTGTATGTATACGTGTATATGTACGTGTACGTGTGTATGTATGTGTACCTGTACATGTCTGTGTATGTGTACGTGTA